>CAEGAD010000390.1:0-32635 GCA_903067055.1 Poeciliopsis paucimaculata
TAGTTATTATATATAAATATTTAGTTATTATATATAAATATTTAGTTAATGTTGTATATGAATATTTAGTTATTGTTGTATATGAATATTTAGTTATTGTTGTACATGAATATTTAGTTATTGTTGTACATGAATATTTAGTTATTGTTGTATATGAATATTTAGTTATTGTTGTATATGAATATTTAGATATTGTATATGAATATTTAGTTATTGTTGTATATGAATATTTAGTTATTGTTGTATATGAATATTTAGTTATTATATATAAATATTTAGTTATTGTTGTATATGAATATTTAGTTATTGTTATATATGAATATTTAGTTATTGTTATATATGAATATTGAGTTTTTGTTATATATGAATATTTAGTTATTGTTGTATATGAATATTTAGTTATTGTTATATATGAATATTTAGTTATTGTTATATATGAATATTTAGTTATTGTTGTTGTTTATGAATAAAAAGCTTCATGTTTCTGTTTTTCTCTTTCTGCAGGTGTAGAAGCAGAATTAGAGTCGGATCAGAACCGTTCTGTTGGATCTGCTGTGAGGATGTTTCTGATTTCTGTGAGATGTTCCACAGAATCACCAGAATCAAAACCACCATCAAGCCCCAGCTGCAGCAGCTCGTTTTCCTCTGCTGGTCCCGGTCCGGGTCGCAGCGGGACAGATCTGCCGGTTGGCCTGAAGCCGGGAAATGGCAGAGATTTGTCCCGCAGCGGCTCTGTCAGCGTGTCGGTTCTGATCCAGATCCAGCAGGATGAAACTTTGCTCTGCAGCAGCAGAAGCAATAAAACCCGACTCAGCGTCTGAAATATGGATTTAGAGTAGAACCGGGCTGAGCAGCTTCTGCTTCAGTTCATGTATTTTCTAATAACGGCAGAAATGAAAGTGAAATAAATCCTCTGATCTGTTTTTATTGCTCTGCAGGACGAGGCGCACGCTGCTCACTGACTGACTGCGGTCAGAACCGACTCGGATCTATTTTTATCTGCAGAGTATTTTTAGCAGCAGCAGAAGATCTGAGTCTCTGCAGAGTCGGAACCAGAACCGCTCAGCCTCCTTCATACAACATGAAACTTCCACATAAGTTATCTGGTTATCAGTGGAAAGCGTCACATTTTCTCAGACTCATGAGTTCAGAACTTCAGAGGAATAAAACGATGCAAAGTTAAAAATGGAGAAGATGCATCATCACTTATCAGCTACAGTTCATGTTCTGCAGAACTTTACCAGGATCCTGACCCAATCAGGCTGAACTTTAATCAAAGTTTTGACTGTAGAAACAGAGGAAAACATAACAAAACCAAATGTTCACATTATTTAGCAGATTAACTGTCTGAATGGCCATAAAGAAGCTTTTTCACGTTTCTGTTAAAATTAGGATATAATAATAATAAAAAAACTGCCTCAGTGCTGCCCTCTTTGGATAGATCCTGGTACTGCAGTTACATTTCCCTATTGGTGCCAACTGGGTTGACATCAACGTCACAGCGCCCCCTGTTGGCGAGCGTTGATAGATTGTTACCAAAGAAGATGACAAACTTTTGTGATTTAGTAAATCGCCAGATTCGTTGCCAGATTTGTTTCTCATCTCGTTTTTGAGCAAAAAGTCACTTTGGGGTCTGAAAACCCGTTAAGACCTCCTAAGTTGGTGACAGAGTTTTCTCTCATTGTCACTTTTAGCCACGCTAACCGTAAAAAGTTAGGTTTTCTATAAGTTTCGTGTGAAAGCCAGAAACCCCTCCTGGCCCTCAGCACCACTCCTCCTCTGCCTCGCCGTGAGGAAAACCCCCGGCGACGGAGACTGACTCATCTACTCCTCCTTCTCTTCTGATTGGCTCACTGTCTGGGAGGATCCCCCCGACCTTTGACCTCCCTCGGGTTTCACAGCATTGTTATTCAGAGTCTCTATCAGCTCCTCTTCCTCTGCTTGTTATGGAGGAAGCAGACCAGGCTGAGATGGATCGCTGCACAAACAAATGTTTGTTCTGCCCTCCACAAACCCCAGAGACACACACACACGCACGCACACACACACGCTAACAGAAACGTCTCCCCACCGCCTGGTGTGAGAGCAGAGAGGAAGATAGAAGAGAGTTTTACTCTGGATGGATGGATGGATGGATCAGGGTGTTGGGGTCAAAGGTCAAGAGCAGCAGGCGTTTCTTTACAAGCCAAAAACATAGCAGAGGTCAAAGGTCGCCATCTTGGCTCCTCCTTCCACCCTGATGCTGGAGAAGAAAAAACGGAGGGGAAGAGGTTTAATGGGGGTGGGGGGGGTCACATGACTTAATCAGGGAGGGGGGTTACGGCGCCACCTGAACCCAACAGTCCCAGAGGAACCAAAGAGCTGGTAATGTCTGCAACACGACTTTAATTAGACTTCACCACACACACACACACACACACACACGCACACACACACACACACACATTGACCCCTGTCCCGCGGGTGTGTGTGTTGGTGTGTTAATGTGTGTCTGGCGGTGAAATCCGGTCATTACTGCCAAGTCCCACATGCTGCCCGACAAAACCAGAGGGAGAAACACACACACACACACACACACTTAGACAATAAATCTAAGTCTAACACTATTTATTTACTGTAAAGTTTTTAGTTTGAACATTTTTAAAACCAGTTTCGTGGAAAACTGGTTGGTTTGTGATTCAAACCTTCAGATGTTTTTCCTTCTGTTGGCTTTTCTCTGATTATATTCTGGTATGGAAAACCGCTTCCCTCTGTCTCCTAGCAACCAGCACAGCTAAGCCTGCGTGCAATTTGGAGGCGTGTGTGCCGAGTCAGATACATCAGCTGCAAACTGCGTTTTCTTCAGAATATTCTAGATTAAGTTTACTTCTCTAAATTTTACTTTATGGTCACATTAAACACTGCCACAAGGGGGCGCCAGCTGCACTGGCAGTGAACTGGTTTCCATCAACTGGTGATTAACTGGTAATATCACGAACACACAGGGAGCTGACTGGTGGCTTCATGGAGGAACATCTTTCTTCTTAATCATCAGGAGTTGTTTTATTTTATATTCAATAATTTTTCATCCATTGTCGCGTTAACCTCTGACTCATCCCATAATACTCAGCAAACTTTCACCACCTTCATCGCACTCCTCCTCTTCCTCCTCCTCTCATTAACTCTCTCCCTCATCGCAACAAGCCTCCAGCAACACATATGGCCGTCACGCTTCCCACCATTAAATAAAACACACACACACCAGCCAACACCAACTGGTGCCCCTGTTTCCGCCTCCTTGTGGAGATCGGGTCCTGCCACTCATTTAAGCCTCCTCTTCATCGTCCCATTAATATCTCCTCACCCCCTCCTCCTCTTCATCACATTAACTTCCTGCTCCCCTCGTCTTCTGCCACTTCTGCCTTATTGTCTGTGCTGCAGAAAAGAAGTGTGTGTGTTGGCGTGTGTGTGCGTGTATAGTGTGGATGGAGGAGGGGTGATGCTGGTTGGGGATGGGGTTGGTGTGGGATGGGGGGTGAATGAGTGGTTTCCAAGGCAACGAGCCACATTGCCGCAGTGGATACGTATGGGAGGTGGAGAGGGTGAGGAGTGTTGAAAGAGTGAAAATGAGAACAGAGATATGTGTGTGTGTGTGTGTGTGTGTGTGTGTGTGTGTGAGTGTGTGCGTGTGTGTGCGTGTGAGTGTGTGCGTGTGTGTGCGTGTGTGTGTGTGCAAACTGTCAGCAGAGTCACTTTAACTGGATGTAAGGGTTTTCCAGGCAGATTGTGAATGAGGACTGGGATGATTGAGTGTCCCTCCGATACACACGTCAGATGTAAACCGTAACAAAGCCGCGATGACGAAACCGCAGGAAAAACACAGAAACAGTTGGAGGATAAAACAACAGCTCAGTGAATGCGGCTGGACGTCTTCAGCTCACTTCCACTACTCTGCTAATGCGCCAATAGTGGAGCTAATTTGTAGGTTAGCGCTTCAGCACCTTTGCTAAGTTAGAAAACACTTAGCGCCTCAACCTTAGCTAAAGTACGCCGTCTCCAGCTAACTGGAATTGTGGGAAACAAAGAAATTTGTCACAAGAAATGCTGCTAACATGCTAATACTGGAGCTAATTTTTTAGGTTAGCACTTTTTGCTGTTTTGCTAACTGTGAAAATGCAAAGCGCACTTAGCTTCACCTAAATTATTTTTTCTGGACACTTGGTATTTTTCTAAACTCAGCTGAATAAAGTTTGACATCTTCCACTGACTCCATGTTGGTGTTCAGCTTTAGCATTAGCATCCACCATAATTGTTTGTTGGTGTAGAGCTTTAGCGCTACCATGACTGATGCTTATAATCAGTGCTAATTAGTTCAGCTAACTGTTTAGCTAGTGCATTGCCTTGAATTTATTTATTTATTACAGAGAAAATGCAAATAAATAATATTTTTTAATATACCAGCATTAGCCAGAATGCTATCAGGTTTTGATCATCTCAGTAAACTGATGGACAGTTCAAAGGTCACACCTCAGAGCTGTAATATCTTCATAAACTTTTATTGAGCTGATTTTTATAAGAAGTGTTCCCCTGATCCAGTTTCTGGTTGCAGACAGGAGGAAGTTTAAACTGGAAACATCTTGAAGAGAAAACAAACATCTGAGTGAGAAAAGAGCCTGACAGTCACTACTCAGGGAAAATCCATGTTTCCAAAATCAGCTGAGTGATGATGTCACAGAGAGACCGCTGCAGAGGAACCAGATGTTCTGTTAGCAGATCCAAACTGCTGCAGCAGGGCGTCGTGACCTGGAGCAGGACTCGGGTCAGGACTCGGTGTTAGCTACGACTTGTCAAACCCAGAAATTTATACGTTTTTGTCTTAAACGTTTCTGAGTTTTTGGCGGCCATTTGCTTCTTTTTACAACCACAACGGCCCTGATAAGCTGTCGGACGCACTAATCAGTTTGTTCCATTGGATTTAGTTTTTCATGGAAATATTACATTTCTTTTCATAGTTCTTCTGAGGATCATTTTAAAACAGGAAAGCTCTCCCAGACGTTCATGCCATTCAGTCCAAACTGTTCACCCCACTGAAACTCCTTTAATCTCATTTAATCTCCTTCCTGTTTCTGAGTTTGTTTGAACTCCATGTGAACGTCTTAGAGAGGCGGACCCGGTCCGCTCCGAGTGGTTCCGATCTCATTTAAACCCAGAGCATGCTGCTCGCTACAGAACGGCCATTAGCAGGCCGACAGCCCTCCTCCACACGTCGGAGCGTGTCAGTGGAAACAGAGTGGCGGTTTGATCCGGCCGCGCCGCGTCTTTAAGAATGTTTTATTGATTAGAACAAGCAGCGCCGAGCGGAGCAGCTTTGTTCAAGGGCAAAGCAGCAAGTTTAGCACTTAGCCGCCTGACAGCGAGAGAGCAGGCGGAGGAAGAGACGACCGGATACACCTGGAGGGACGGACAGGTAACGGGTCCAGGTAGGGACACCTGAGCGACAGGTGGATGTCCTGAAGGGACGGAGGACCCAGAACCTTCTGGACACGTTTCATAACTGCCTGTCCATTAACAGGAGAAATAATCTAACATGACGTTATTAAACTCCGATCCAAAGGAGCAGAATTATTCAAAACAGGCACAAAATGAAAAACAATATTTTCAATAAAAACAGTAAAATCAGTTTGACACAACCATCAACCATTCAGGTTCTGTCCATAGCGGAGAGCCACAAGGTTCTGGTCCGGTCCTGGTTCTGTTACTGTTTTATTACTGAATGTGATCCAAACAGTGAAAATAAAGATTCTGATCAGGAAACGGTTCAGTTCATTCAGCCGACGTTCACAACGCAAACAGAAGAACTGAACAAGTTCACATTAACGATCCAAATACTGTGTCCCAATACTGACATTTCTGGCCCTTTTATTGATTAATGATGACCTTAACAACCCTAAAGATCACCTTAGTGACCCCAATACTGGCCTCAACCCTAATAATGACCTTAACAACCCCAAAAATGATGACCTGTATGGCCCTAATGATGACCTTAGCGACCTTAATGATGAGGTCCTAGTGGTGATCTTAACAGTCGCTAATGTGGATAAAGGTTCTGACCCGACAGCAGCAGCTCCTGCTCCATCACGCCGCAGCCCAGCACCTCCATCCAGTCGCCCTGGAAACACACCTCCATCTCAAAGGAGGGGTGGGTGAAGGGGAAGTGGCAGTCGACCCACCTGACCTCCACGTCTGAGGGGAGGAAGACGAGGGTGAGGATGCTGAAAAGGATCTTATGGGTCCGGTCCGGCCGGCCTCACCTGGTCCAAACAGGTGTGTGACGAGTCGGGTCAGGGTGGTCTTCAGGTCGAACTCCACCAGCTTGACGGCCTCCAGGCTGTGGCTCTCCTGCTTCTGGGCGGTCCGCCGCCCGCCGCGCTCGAACAGGCTCAGCTCGTCCCCGCCGCGGACCCTGGAGAACAGCTGCAGAACACACAGTCAGAGGTTCTGCCGCGGCCCGGTCCGCTCGGCCGCACGGCACCGTCAGAACCTCGTGGTCGGAGAAGAGTCGGACCCCCTCCATCTGGTGGAAGACCGGGTAGTGGCTGGCGTCGATCTCGTCCCGCCGGTACACGTCTCCGGCCAGCAGGAAGGCGTCCAGACCGGACCGGACCAGGTCCCTCTGGTGGGCCGAGGTGTGGGCCCGCAGCATGGTGGTTCTGGAGGCAGCAGGACGAACGGGTCAGAACCAGTTAGGGTCAGCGAGGCACCGCAGGGAGCAGCTCACCTGTTCAGGTAGTAGTTATCGCCTCGCTTCCTGCTGGGGTGATCAGGAGGAATCAGCAGGCTGCAACACAGAGAAGATTGGTTCTGGACCGGTTCTGGACCGGGTTCTGGACCGGGTTCTGGACCGGTTCTGGACCGGGTTCTGGACCGGGTTCTGGACCGGTTCTGGACCGGGTTCTGGACCCACCTTCCCTCGTCCATCCTCTTTTCTCAACGTATTTTCAGGCTTCAGGCTCAGTGGAGTCGATGTGGAGGACCGGAACCAGAACCAGAAACTGACCCAGAACCAGACCCAGTTGGTACATCAGGAAGCCTCTGACCTGTCAAAGTTCTGCTCCACCGTCACCACTGGACTCAGGTTGTCGTGGACGGAGAACAGCGGGTTGCCCCAGCGACCGACGAACGAGCTGCAGAGGAAACAAGATGGAGGGAAACCACAGCAATGAACCAGTCAGAACTGGGATGGGATGACTGGGATCAATAGACTATTTTATTTTTAACAGTTTCGCCTGGAAACCGCCCCTTTAACATCCGGCTTTAGCGAGACACCGCCCCTTTAACATCCGGCTTTAGCGAGACACCGCCCCTTTAACATCTGGCTTTAGCGAGACACCGCCCCTTTAACATCCGGCTTTAGCGAGACACCGCCCCTTTAACATCCGGCTTTAGCGAGACACCGCCCCTTTAACATCTGGCTTTAGCGAGACACCGCCCCTTTAACATCCGGCTTTAGCGAGACAAGCTGCAACAGTTTCCAGTCCTTTTTATCAGAATTTGACTTCAGAATTACATTTCTGAGGTCAGACACTGATGTTGGACAGCTAAGTTTAGCTGGTTCTCCCAAATGGATTGCTCTGGTCTTTAAGGCGTTTACAGAAGCATTTGCTCCAGACTCCGGACTTCGGCCCGTCGGGTCTCACCTGTAGAAGTGAGCTTTGATGCGCTCCTTGACGAGCCACAGCGGGTGGTACGGCTGGTTCTGCAGGTGGAAGCCCACCTTGGCCAGGATCTTCGGCGTGACGTTGGTGAAGTCGTCGCGGGGGTAGGAGTGGCCCAGCAGCTCGACGGAGTCCCGGCCAATCACAGGCTGCAGGGTGTGGCCTTCAGCGGCGAGCCGCCTGGACGGCGCCGCGCCGCCGCCGGGCCAGAACTCTGAGAGCAGAGGGCGGAGCAGAGGGCGGGTCCGGAGCCGGCCGCAGGGGAAGAACGAAGAACCCAACATCATGAGGACGAGTCCATGGAGCTGGAGAAGAACAGCAGAGTCAGAGTGACTGGAACGGATCCGTTCGGTTCTGATCCGATCTGTTCACCGCACCGCCAGGTTTCTGGCTGAGGACCAGCAGCAGCCAACACAGGATCATCCAGCCTCTAGGACATCATCTGGTTTCCATAGCAACCACAAATACCAACAGACAGAACATGAACCGTTGGCTGAGAAATCAGAAAAACTGTTTAAGCAAAATCTATAAAATGCAGAAATAAACAAATGGATCTTTGAAGGTTCCTTAAAACCTGAACTCAGCTTCGTGTTTCATCCTGGGAACGTTAAACTCCTACATTAGAGTAACAAACGCTGCGATTTAACTGCAGGATTTTCTTTATAACAAGCCAAATACAATAAATGCTTTAAACTAATTCAGATTTAGAAAGTTTAAAATAGTTTTTCTGGTTTTTACTGAAGTTCCTGTTTCTGCTGAGAAAACATGAAGATTTAAGACTTTAGCTACTTTATTTAAGTCACAACATGATAAAAACATTCAGCTCCTTCAAATATGAACAAATGAGACGAACGTCAGTAAATCATCAGCATAGAGATTCTGTTCATCTAAAACCTGCAGCTCCGACCTTTGACCTTCACACTGTGTTGCTGAATGTCTGTAAATAATTCAAGTTAAAATACAATAAAACTGTCAATTATTAAAACACGAAAACTTTAGACTGAAAAACAGAAAATCATCAACATACAGAAAATCTGTTGGTTTGTTTAGGTTTATTAACCATCCAACCATCATCCATCCCTCTGCCCCTCCTCTACATGTTGCTGATCCCTCTAATAAAGGTTTTTCTTCCAGGCTCCTGAGCCGTAAAGGTTCTAACCTTTAGGATCCTGCTGGACCAAAATATGACTGATCGCTGCTTCCAGTTTATAACGGAGCAGAAATCAGCTTCACCTGAAACGGTTTGTTCTCGGCCAGCAGACGCTGCTCTTCCTCCTGCTGCTCCTCTTCCTCCTGCCGCTGTTTGCTGATCAATCAGCCTGGATCCCATCAACACATTTATCATTTGCAGTCAGCAACGGGGAGGAAGGTGTAAAGATAAATCGCAGCTCCTCAGCGGAGGTCAGGCGGGGCGGGAGCCGCAGCGCCGCCATCAGTTTCCCACTCAGCTGCCCTTTAACGGGCAAATATTTGCACTCATCTCCCTCAGCCAACAGGCCGCAGCACTGCAGAGGCTCTGCAGCAAAACGGATTGATGCTGCCGAGCCGGACCGGCCGGCGCCGAGGCGTCAGGGGTCAGAGGTCAGGGACAAGACAAGACAAGGTCAGGGGAGATCATAGGCTGCAGGTGAAACTAAACCATCAAACCGAGGCTGGGAAAAAACAGAGAAACTTTTAAAAATGAAACGCGAATGAGTCGAGTTTCTGCCACCACAGCGTGATGTCATCAGCATGGCTGCCACAAACAGGAAGTGGAGGGTTTGCGAGGTCGTTGAAATGTTTCAGTTTGGTTCCTCTGGTAAGACAGAGCCACCGATGAACGTTTCCATCTCTCCTTCAGTCCATCAACTCAAAATCATCAAAAAACATAAAAATGTTTCTGCAAGATTGAGGAAATTATTGTGAGTTTTTCCATTTCCATCAAACGTTTCATCTTTCCTGAAGCGATAAATCAAAACGTTGTTGGAAACGGCTCATCTGACTTCCTTCAGAAGATTAAATCATTTCTCTCACCTCGTGTTTATCAGGCTGATATTTTCACTTCCTGCAGATTCATTTCTGCTGACATGTTTCAGAAAAATGATTTTTTTATTATTGGGTCCATATTGTTCTGCTTCATGTGGATTTTATGAACTGAACCTGATTCTTCACGATTCTCCTCATAGCATGAAATCCTGGGCTCCATATGTCCGATCCTCCGGCGCCAAACCGCAACACACATATGGCCGCCCACACACACACACACACACACACACACACACACACGCACACACACACGCACACGCCCACACACACACACACATATGCACACACACACGCACACACGCACACACACACACACACACACACACACGCCCACACACACACACACACACGCCGACACACGCAGACACATACACACATATATGCATACACACACACACATACACACACATATGCATACACACACACACACAGGAGGTGGAGAAGTGAAACCTGGATTTTATCTTGAGGGTTTTTCTACAATATTTCTTCTGACATGAATCATTTGGAGTTTTTCCTCCATAAAGACGATAATTCAACATTAAAACTGCGATAATTACAGTAAATATAATTACAGAGGTCAGAGGTCATGTTGTGGTCTTGATATGATGCGGATGATGTGGTCCTGTTGGCTCCATCAGGACGTGATCTGCAGCTCTCGCTGGAGCGGTTAGCAGCAGCCGGGAAGCGGCCAGGATGAGGATCAGTGCCTCCAAATCTGAGGCCGTGGTCTTGAGCCGGAGAAGGGTAGAGTGCCTTCTCTGGGTCGGGGAAGGAGTCCTGCCTGAAGTGGAGGAGTTCAAGTATCTCGGGATCTTGTTCACGAATGAGGGAAGAATGGAGCGGGAGATCGACAGGCGGATTGGCGCAGCGTCTGCAGTGAAGCGGCGCTGTACCGGTCCGTCATGGTGAAGAGAGAGCTGAGCCAAACAGCGAAGCTCTCGATTTACCGGTCGATCTACGTTCCTACCCTCATCTATGGTCATGAGCTTTGGGTCATGACCAAAAGAACGAGATCTCGCATACAAGCGGCCGAAATGAGTTTCCTCCGTAGGGTGGCTGGGCTCTCCTTTAGAGAGAGAAGCTCAGTCATCCTGGGGGGACTCAGAGTAGAGCCTCTGCTCCTCCACATCGAGAGGAGCCAGTTGAGGCTCGGGCATCTGGTCAGGATGGATCATCTGGTCAGGATGGACGCCTCCCTGTGAGGAGTTCATGTCCCACTGGGAGGAGAGGAAGACCAGGACACGCTGGAGGGACTATGTCTCCTGGTTGGCCTTGGGAACGCCTTGGGGTTCCCCCGGAGGAGCTGGAAGAGGGAAGTCTGGGCCTCCCTTCTTAAGCTGCTGACCCCGCGACCCGACCTGGATAAGCGGAAGAAGATGGATGGATGGATGGATGCACAGATGGAGGTCAGAGGTCACAAACATTAACGTTTGTATTCTGAAGCTCAGATTATTTAATAATAATTTAATAATGTTACATGGGGCTAGCTCCTGTTTCCATGGTTACGATTGAAACGAGCGGTTTGGACGTCGCTGTGCGTCAGATTTAGGGTCGTACCAGAAACACACCGATACAAAGGATCCAGGTGAAAAAATGCGATAAAAATGTTTAACATGTTAAATTAATGATGAATTAATGAAATGAATTTGTTTAAATCTTGATTTATTAAACTGGACTGAGGGAAAAAGTCTCTGGTTTGAGATCCTAGTTTTAGAAAACCTGAATGTTTTCAACTGTCTGGAGTTTAGTTTCCATGAATCCCTCATCAGCAGAGCCGGGTTGGAGGAAGCTGCTCTAAATCTGAGTATTTATTCAATATTTAGCCAGTAAAAGGTTTTGACTGAGCCGTTTCACTGTTAAACACAAATTTTCTCTTGTTCAGCTGAATTTTAGCCGTTTCTGCAGATCCAGTCGTGCTGAGCTGCTCTGCAATTCCCAGTAATGTCTGGTTGTTTCCACCAATTACAGCTGCCACCGGGTCCGGTTGGTGGTTCTGAGGGGAGTGGAGAGCAGCAAAACATGACTCATGGGTTGTGAAGGTTGTTGAGAAAATCCCTTGTTTGGCTGCCAAAGGCTTGGTCCCACTAAGCGGCGCAGCGGCGGCGCAGCGGCGGCGCAGCGGCGGCGCAGCGGCGGCGCAGCGGCGGCGCAGCGGCGGCGCAGCGGCGGCCAGCAGCGCCGCGTACTGCTGCCAGATCGCTGAAGGACGGGTGGCACGACCCGGCCAGAACCCGGTCAGAACCCGGCCAGAACCCAGCAAACATCCCAGCCCCGTCACCATGGTGACACACGTGAAGAAACACATCAGAGGCACAGAGGACACAGCGCTGCAGGAACGCTCAGGGATTCATCCGGACAGAAAACAGTGACAGCAGGAAGTGATAAATCACTGACTGCAGAGGAGGAATAGGAGTGAGGAAGAGTCCTGAGACACACAGGAAGTGCGAGGAAACGATGCACAGCGCTGCTGTCCTGCTTTTATTCTCAGCAACAGACAATGTTGAGTCTTGGCTGCTGGACAGCGAGAGAGAGTGAGATGTTCAGCAAACAGGAAGGCTGAACTCGTTTGATCTGGAATGTTTGTAAGCGTTTGGAAAATCTGTTTCAACTTTCTACAGACTGCTGCTGATGCTAACTATGCTAACTGTGTCACAGTGACCACTTCCTGTGTCACAGTGACCACTTCCTGTGGACAGTTACACAATGTCCAACACCTGCTGCTGCGTCTCCGCGCGACGAAGCCGGATTAGAACCGATTAGAACCGAGATATCTCCATCGCTTGATGAAACTCCCACCAGAAGATTCTGACTCTAAAATGAGTTTATTATGTTTATTTATCATTTGCAGGTTATAAATGAACCAGATATGAAACTTTTTCCAGAACCGCTGACAGGAACAAACAGATTCTGTTCAGTTTGTCCAGATTAAATCAGATATTTATATTTATTTTATCATCTACTGAATAAAAACGAGTCACTCAAAGCTTAACGATGACAGCCTCCTAGAACAACAAACTGCCGCCATGTTTAATGACATCATCAGCAGGTTGACCTCTGACCCTGAACGGACGGAAACCAACATGTATGCCTGGTTCGACTGGTTCTGGGTCAAAGTTCAGGAGGCGAAGAGCTGAGGAGCTGCTGAAACTGAAACACAGCAGGAGTCGATGAGATTCATCCTCCATCGTTTACCCCAGTGCTCTTCATCACCTCCTCCTCCTCCTCCTCCTCCTAATGAAGTCATATCTGCGGCTGTTCTGCTCTCTGACAAGCAGCATTAGATCAAACCTGCAGCAGCTGCAGAAACATAATAAAGGAAGAGATTTCCACGGATATAAAGAGAGGAGGAGGAGGAGCAGGAGGAGGAGGAGGGGCTGACACGATGAAGAACGAGGCAGATTTTACGGTTGGAGTAGAAAAGTGCCGAGGCAGCAGCTCCATCTCATCCACCCGACTGAGCAACAACAACTGGACAGCGAGGCCGGCGCTACAGGAAGCGGTTTCCACGCACGGGGACACGTCGCCATGGAAACCAGGATTCACTACATCCACAAAAATACGAGGAAAGTTTATTGATGATCCGATATGAAAATATGGGCTGATATCAATAACCGATCGGTGTAAATACTCAGCGCTGAGGCCTCTAAACTACCCACAATGCTTTGTGGTGACAGAGGAGTCACAAGAACCTACTGAACCCGTTTAACACCTGAGGGTCCGGTCGACCCGGTTCTACTGGAACCAAACCAGGGTGGAACATTTCCACAGATTATTGGTTCCTGACTAGAACTGACAAATAACTATAGAGAATAAATCAATAACTATAGAGAATAAATCAATAACTACAGATACTGTCACAGATGAATATCAATACATAATACTTTGAATAGTTAATATATACAACATTCACTGAGCCGCACAGCATTCTGGGAGATGTAGGCAGAGAAAAGGCTTCAGCTGCTCAACCTCTCAAGCTAGCTCAGCTAGCTCAGTAGCATCAGCTAACTCACTCGCTCTGTGGTTGCCTAGCAACAGCCTGCTGCGTAACTTGCGCAGCAGCAGTTTCATATTTATCCTCTGAGACTCATAAAACGTTGTGGAGTGGAAGGCAACAGGAAATGCCCCGTCACCAATTGGTTGTTTTTCAGAAACGTAAAACAAAACAATAACCAATAATTATTGATATGAACTGATAAAAACCTCTTCCAGACTGATAAGCCAAATTATCCAAACTGATTTCACATCATTTCATTTTCCTGTTCACACGTAATCCATTAAAGCTCTAAATCAGACCCAAAGTTCAAAGTTCAAACTGACCTGAAGGATCATTTAGACACATCCTGAACCAACCAGGTTCAAACCATCATAATCTAAAACAATAAAACAGAAATCTGTTTATTTTGTCTGCATTTCCTGGTTTATGAGGGTGAGCTGTGATGTCACTTCCTCCTCCAATCCTGCCTGGTTTCTGTGCGAAGCAGATTTTCTTTCTCCTTCATTATTATTTCATAGCAGCTCGGTCAGTTTGGAGGCGTCAGGACTTTGTGGGTCGGCCCATCGATCGCCGCAGGCCGGCGCCCTGAGGGACGCCGCCGCCCCGTCCCGATCAATCACCTCTCCGGCTGGGTCTTCCTGCTGCGGCGAGCCGACAGAAACTTGAACTACCTGGTGTTGATGGAAACGCTGATCCACCAGAAACAGGAAAACCTGACCTGATGTTCCCCACACAGAGCAGAGCGCCCCGCTAACGACAAGTTTCTGCCGTCACAATCATAAAATGAGTTTCAACATAAAGTCAGTTTATCATATGAATCAGAATCTGATCCACTGAAACAAACTGATGAGGCTGCAGCTTTCACCACAGGTCAGAGTTCACCCGCTGAGGCGACGGCCGGCGCTGCGCCGCTAACGCTAACAATGTTAGCGGTAGCTGTTAGCACAGCTACATGAGGTGCTAGTTAGCTTGGATGTTAGCATGGTGTAGAGCATCTGATGTGACGCATGAATCTGTGTGAACAAAGAATAAAGTTATTTATTTCAAAGTGTGATAAAACATCAGCGCAGACATTAATACCAGGAAACACAAGATAATAAACACCCGAATATTAATGAGGCCTGCTAATCTGCTGAGTCATCGTCAGTCATGTTAGCTAAAATTTATTTTATTGTCCTTTCAAAGGTGACCATTTAGACCAGAACCGACCAGAACCGGGCCTACCGGAACCGAGCAGAACCGACCAGAACCGACCGGAACCGAGGAACCGACCAGAACCGACCGGAACCGACTGGAACCGACCAGAACCGACCGGAACCGAGGAACCGAGCAGAACCGACCAGAACCGACCGGAACCAACCGGAACCGACTGGAACCGACCGATCTTCCTCCTCCTCTTCCTCTTCCTCCTCCTTCTCTTCCTCGGGACTAAAGTTTATTTATGTTGATCTTCTAACAATGAAGATGAGTAAAATCAGCCGATCGGGTCCAGAATCGACCAGAACAACTCAATAAAATGATCGTCTTCATAACTTTCAGCTCTACCAGCTGCTGTTTTATTTACCTGTAGCACCAGGTCAGAGGTCAGCTTGGTGCCTGATGGTAGCATCAGAGGCTAACAGAAGCTAACCTCTCTAAGCCTGATGCCGTCTCACTTCCTGCTGCTGCTCTATTAATAGCTGCAGCTGATCTGCTGCTGGAGGAGCTGCAGAAGGTGAGGAAACCACCTGAACACCTGTTCACCTCCGCGCCTCGCCGCCGCCGCGCCG
Source organism: Poeciliopsis paucimaculata (assembly GCA_903067055.1). Lineage (NCBI taxonomy): Eukaryota > Metazoa > Chordata > Actinopteri > Cyprinodontiformes > Poeciliidae > Poeciliopsis > Poeciliopsis paucimaculata. The sequence goes on from CAEGAD010000390.1 coordinate 15,483, forward strand.
CCACTGCACCGCCACAGGCCAGAACCCGCTGCAACACGCTCAGGAGAGGCTGAACATAGAAATCTGCGGCACATGGAGACCAGCAAAACGTTTTTGGCTGATTAAGCCGCTCGGCTCTTCAGGGATGTGAGAGAAACAGACGTCTGGTTCCCCCTGCTGGGCCTTAGCCGTCCTCTGGGGGGCGCTGCAGTCAGGGAGCCACTGCTCATAATGAAGGAGGCCAACAGAGCGGAGGATGGTCCTGCAGAACCATCTGCTGCCTGGAGAGGCAGCATGTTGGTCTGGCTCCAGATCCGGGATCCGATCTATCGGTCATGATCCAGATGAAGCTCAGAGAGCTGCTCTTTATTCTCCAGAACCTGGAGGAACCAGCCCTGAAGGTCCAAGATGCCGGGTCACACTGACAGCTGTCAGCGCGGCGACCGGCGACATAAAAACGCCTGAGAGTCGATAGAACCAGAGTTCAGCAGCCAGACCGTCACCAACAGGTGAGACTGGCCAGGTGTCCAACCAGCTCACCAAACCTGCTGGTCTTCATTCAGATCCTAAAGACTGAGACTGATGGAGGAATGTGTGGTGAGAAATGTACACAGCTGGTTTCAACCTCTAATGCTAGCGCCTGCTGAGGCTCACAGGGTCTGAACCAGGTTCCTGAGCAGGAGGAACCTGGACCGCCTCCATCCATCACAGACAAGACGCCAGCAGCAGGTCCACCGGTTTCTGCTGCTGTGCTTTCACACAGACTAAAGAGGCTCCACAGAGTGAACTGGTGCTCCACTCGGCTCAGCACAACAGCTGCAGAAAGAGGCCAGGCATCTGGGCGATGAACCAGCAACCCGCTGAGAAACCAGCAGCTGACTGGATTAAACCACCAACACCACAGCAACCAGTCCAGCAACCAGTCCAGCAATCAGCCCAGCAACCAGCCCAGCAACCAGTCCAGCAATCAGCCCAGCAACCAGCCCAGCAACCAGCCCAGCAACCAGCCCAGCAACCAGTCCAGCAATCAGTCCAGCAACCTGCCCAGCAACCAGTCCAGCAACCTGCCCAGCAACCAGCCCAGCAACCTGCCCAGCAATCAGTCCAGCAACCTGCCCAGCAACCAGCCCAGCAACCAGTCCAGCAATCAGCCCAGCAACCAGCCCAGCAACCAGCCCAGCAACCAGTCCAGCAACCAGCCCAGCAACCAGTCCAGCAACCAGCCCAGCAACCTGCCCAGCAACCAGCCCAGCAACCTGCCCAGCAATCAGTCCAGCAACCTGCCCAGCAACCAGCCCAGCNCAACCAGCCCAGCAACCAGTCCAGCAACCAGCCCAGCAACCAGTCCAGCAATCAGCCCAGCAACCAGCCCAGCAACCAATCCAGCAATCAGCCCAGCAACCAATCCAGCAACCAGCCCAGCAACCAATCCAGCAACCAGCCCAGCAACCAGTCCAGCAATCAGCCCAGCAACCTGAACGCTGCAGTGGTGACCAGTTGAAAAGTCTTTGGATCATTAAATTTAACAAGTAAATGAAGAAGGAAGCTCAGATCTGGCTGCTAGCGCCCTCTACTGACGTCTCATCCCGCGTCCCCAAACTGACGGAGACGGGCTCTGAATGAATCGCTCTGAACTGAACCAGTTCAGGAACTAGAGTTCTTTCCTATTCAGGCAGAGTTTAAGTTTTTATGTTTGACTGGAAACAGGTCAGAGTGAAAGTTAACTTTTATTTATTTCATCACCTTCCATCTTTATCAAAGAACCTCATCAGAACCGGAAAAATTAAAAGAAGATCCAATTACAACGTTCGATTAGAACCAAGAAAAGAGATTTACTGAGACTAAAGTCAGGATATTTCAAGAAAACAAGAAAAGATACGAGAAGAAAGCAATAGTCAGCGCTAACCGCTCGGCTGCTTAGCGCTAACCGCTCAGCGCTAAACGCTCAGTGCTAACCGCTCAATGCTAACCGCTCAGCGCTAACCGCTCAACGCTAACCGCTCAGCGCTAACCGCTCAGCGCTAAACGCTCAGCGCTAACCGCTCAACGCTAACCGCTCAGCGCTAGCCGATCAATGCTAACCGAAAACCCTTCAGCAGGTTGACTGAAGGCCCTCAGGGGCCCGACACTCTGCTGCCTCTAATTAGCGCCTCCAGATTTGATTTTCACAGGTTTAACCGATCAGAAGGCGACACTTCCAGGCTCCACTGAGGGGTCAGAGGTCACAGAAAAGCAGATTCAAAAGGAAAGAGGCTGAAAATGCAGAATGGATGTTGCATGAGTTTTTCCTTCCCCTGATTTCACAGAGTTCTGAGACCATGAGAGTGTTTCACAGGTTATATAACCGTGTGTGTGTGCAGTGGGCTCAGCAGGTTCAGGAAGGCTTTCCTACAACAGATGGAGGACACCAGCACACAGAGACACAGCGCCAGGAAAACCCAAGAGCTTTCTGCAGAAAACAGATTTATCCACACCGACAGAACCAGAACCAGAACCGCAGAACCAGAACTCTGGTTAAATCAGGATCCAGTCAGGAGTTGATGGACGGAGACATTTGGTGATCGATCAATAAGAAAATCTGTTATGGTCAATAATTGATATTTATTGATATCAGATGTATTTCTTTTCACTTTCACCAGCGTGTAAAACCAAACACAGCTAAGCTCCATGATCCTGCTCTGCATCCAACAAGATGGAAACAAATATCAGTTCTTAATATCAGTCCAGATTAATTGATCGGACATCAACACTGATTTATCGTGAATCCCGACAAACGGAGAGAGAACGGAAACCAGAAACAGGAAAGGAGAAAGGAAGAGCTGCAGGCGGCGACTCGTCCAGATTAACGAACGAACAGCAGACGCTCCGTCACCAACAGATACACTGTAAAACAACAAACACTCATTTTTCTAGTTTACACTGAAAATATCTGAGTTCAGTCGAATCAAATTCACTTTTCAACAGGATGCACGAGTTTAAAGTCAAAAATTCTAGAATATTAGAGAAAATATCTGATTTTTAACTTATAACCTGGAAAATGATTCAGTTTTTTGTGTTTGTTCTCCAGAGCAGCTTCTGGAGTCAGAGGACCTGGAAAAGGTCAGAGTTCAAAGCTGAGGTCACCACGGGGGTCAAGGCCTTGGTTCCCATGGCGTCGGCCTGACATTAAACACAGCGGCCGGCGGCGCGTTGGGAATCGTTCAGTTCAAACAGTTCAGTAATTCATCCTGAGGAGCCGGTCGGCCGCCGCGTTCCCAGCCGGACTGACATTCAGGAGGCCTGGAGCTCCTTCACGGCGCAGACTGAACATCAGTTTTATCTAACACCACTGTAAATGTCAGAGTGTTTACCGGCCAGTTTTACCTCTGCACACAGGAGGCCGGCTCGGGTCCCAGACGGGTTTTTCCGCCTTCTGAACACGGGAGGAAGCGATCGATGGCCGGGACGCCGCGGCCCTTGATCTGCCAGGTGGAAAGGAGACGGAAAACTCAATCTGCAGCTCACGGCTCAGCCAGACGGAAACGAGCAGCCGGAGAATCAAAGCAGCTCATCAGGGCTGAGAGGGAAGCTGCTCCGACCATCAGGCTTCATTACATCCAATCAGAAGCAGGGTGCCGCGCTGTCAAACCGCTGCACAACAGGCCCAAAACTTTACCTTATGGCGCTAAAAGCTAGCTGCGCTAACCCTAAAACCCTAAGAGTAAACAGTAGTTCTGCTAACTCTAAAGCAGTATTTAGCAGAAGCTAAGATTAATGTGCTGAAATAACAGTATTTAGTTCATGCTATTGCTAAAGCGCTAAAACAAGATAATAATTAGCAGGAGCTAACACTACAGTTCTACAACTTAATACTTAGCATGCGCTAACTCTAAAATGCTACGACATTATTTAGCAGAAGCTAATCCTGAAGCTCTACAACAAGGTCATATTTAGCAGGAGCTAGCATTAAATGCTATAGTGACATGGTGTTTAGTTGAAGCGAACGTTAAAGCACTACAATAACATTATTTAGAGGATGTAAAGGTGCAACAAAGGAGTATTTAGCTAACATTAGGATACTAATATTATCAGAAGCAAATGCTAAAGCGCTACAAAAACACAGCATTTAATCCTAATTTTAAAGCAGTACAACAATATTTAGTTTAAGCTAACACTTAGGTGCTACATCATATGATTTAGCAGAAGCAAATGCTAAATTGCTAAATTCAACCAGTTGATGCCACCATGACGCGCTAACGCAGTAAAACAGATTTCACAATAAAAGCATGAAGGTAAACTTTTACTTGAATCAGTTGATAACCAAAACAACAGTCAAACTTTATTCAACGGAAGCAAATTAGAATTTATTAGAAATAAATTATCTACATGAAGCCAAGTTGTCAAAACAACTAAACTCCGTTAGCTGTGCTGTTAGCGGCGTAGCGGAAGTGTCAGTTATAAATAACCTGAAGTGAATTTGCCTCAGGCAGCCAAGGAGCAGCTAAAGCCTGGATCGTCACGTTCCCGTTCCCAAGCCTCCACCCGGCCGTCTTTATGCCGCCTGTTCTCCCCGAGTCTCTGATGTAGCGCTTTAGCGCTTTGGAACAAACTATTTGAATTTGATATAAATCAGCTGCTTCAGAACCAGAGTTATTCCTGGTAATTCCCTGTAACGTGGTTGTTGCTGTTATTGGGCTGAACGGCGCAGGTTCTCTTGCATCCTGGTGCAGCTGAAGCTGACAGGAAGTGATCAGAGCTGACCTGGGACTGGGAAATGAGGCGTGACGCAGGATGAGAGGCGCCGCGGCGCAGAAGCTGCTGCTGATCTGCAGGATTCAGAGGATGAGTCTGGATGAGTCGGTCCGGTCGGCTGGGACTGAAGAAAATCCTCCTTTATTGATCAGAGAGCAGAGCCCCGACACTCGGCTCCTGACAGACGCTGGAGGAAACAAACATCTCCAACTATTTATTTATTAAACTGAGTGTTTTTCTCAACCTGGAGGAACAACAGGAAGTGATCTGTGTCCCTATCTGTAGAAATATTTAGTCACGTTTGGACTTCCACAGCTCTGCCTATCAGAATCCCAACAGTTTTACTTTATCTGATAACAGCCTCCAATATAATCAATAATCCATAATAATTCATCTTTCTCCTCTGCCATGTGGGGCGCCACAGGGTTCGCTTCTCGGTCCCGTTCGTTTTTCCTGTTTATAACTCAGCTGTACTGACATCATGATGCAGGTGAGCTTCAGGTAACATATCAGAGCGCAGCCTATTCTATGCTACTTACCTCCTAAATACTTATAAAATTCACCTGTTTCTGTTTTTTGTAGTGTTTAGATAAGATATTTTTTAAAAATCTATTTTTTATAGATATACCTAACAAGCTGTTGGCTGGGGTTTGAAAAGCAGCCAATCCAGAAATGGCATTTATTTTCCTTGCTGTTGATTGGCTGAATCCCAAACAGGTAAAGAAGACAGACATTAGCTTCAGATGTAGCTAACATGATTCCCACTGTGTGTTTTCATACATAATAAAGTTTATGTCGTGAATGAAAAGGAGTTTTTAGAAAAAGGGTTAAAGTATGTATGGACTGTAATATTATTCAACATTTCCTCTAAAGCAGAGGTTTCCTGTTTCTGGTGATTCACTCCAGAACCGCTGAGACCTGCTTCTGTTTAAACTCAGCTTAAACTTTTTAATTAGAAAATTAAGTTCTGCAAATTTCAGGATTTATGGTTCTGAAAGTAGCATTTCTAAAATACAGCCAAAAGACACTTTTTAAAATAAGTCACAAACTTTACTTCCTTCACTAATGTTTCAGACTTTCTGGCCTCCTTATATTCAAAACTTATTTTTTTAAAAATAGGGCAAAATTAAAATCAAAACTTGTTTGGTTTTAGCAAACACACCTGTCTAAAAATGGATGGGGTCGCATCAGCGCCAACAAAGAACCAACACGGGCCGACACACACAGCCGGAACCGTGACCTTTACTCTCAAAGACAGATGGATATTAGGAGTCAGGATGTGTCTGTGACCTTTTACACATCCAGGCTAAAGATCACACCACACAGGCACACACACACCCACACAAACACACACATCCACACGCACACATCCACACAAACACAAACACACACACAAGCACACCCCCACACACACACACACACACACACCCACACACAGAGGTCATGGGGTTTAGTGATACAGGAAGTAGACTCAGAGACAGTTTAGACCTCATCATCAGGAAACATCAACAATGGTATTTTAAAGATTTTGTTCTTTCAACAATGATCAGCTGGTTAGCATCTCCCTGACCTATGACCCCAAATCCAAGAGGAGTTTAAAGGGAGTCTTCATGGACACAGAGAGGAGGAGGAAGTTTAAATCACCACATCCCCTATTCCAACATCTCTCTGCCCAGCTTTCTGACCAGACAGATTCAAAAAGGAGCAGCAAAAGCAAAAGAGGTAGATTAGCATAGTTAGCTAAGAGCTGAGCGAGTCATTCAGGACGTGTTGCTGTGAAATATCATCTCTGCTGCCTGGATATTGAGCTGTTAGCATGTCAGGCTGTCATTAGGATGCTATTGCTGCAACAGTCTTCAGTCAGAGGCCTCTTTGAATGTGTTGCAAGACAGACTGCTACAGGAGAGCCTTCCTGCACAAAGCATCATAGGGCACATCATCTCTTTCAATATACTTGCAATGATATTTAGTTTTTTCCTTTGGGATAAATCAAGTATTTTTGAATTGATAAAATCAGATTAATGAAGTGAAGCCTTGTTTCCGTTTTGGGAACATGTAGCTTTGTTACTTTTTGGTTCTGTAGAGTCCAGTTTAAGAACGGTCACAGCAGAACCTACTAGCTGTATATTTAAAGGTTGTCGGAGGTTTAAATAGCTTTGTGTCTGAGTAACCATGAAGGTTAAGTTAATTAAAGCAGCTGCAGCTCAGTCAGTTGTCTCTGCAGCAGTTAACATGTTGACCCAAAACAAAGACGTTTTATGTGTACAGTAAAGCTGTGAAAAAGCCGAACAAATACCAGTTCGTGAAGAATTTAACCCTGGTAGTGTAGTTCATTCATTAAAGCCTCATGTTTCTCTACTTAAAGACATATTTACAGGTGAAAGAAGCAAAGCTAACTCACCTTCTGTCACTCTCTTGTGTTGGCTGCTGTTTTGTTGGCGGAGATGCGCCTGTACGGCTTAAAGGCAATAAATATTATTTTACGTCACAACGTATATTTATTATATTATATTATATTTTCACTGATACACAAAGTTTCGTTAATATAAAACAAATAATCAAATTGTGATTAACATTCAATTTTAAATAGTTGTTTCTGTTCAGGCGCAACTTGGTTGCCTAGAAATAAGGGTCCTGGCGCTTAAACGGAGAGAGGGACGGAGACGCGCACTGTATAGCATCATGGCTGCTTCCACTCGGTCTCAGGTGATTTCTCTCTACAAGATGATGCTGAAGGAGAGCAGCAGGTTCCCCTCCTACAATTACAGGTGAGTCCGGGGCTGTCGGCGGTGTGAGGGGTCCTTCCGGCCGGTTTAAACCGCCTGTCAGTGGCTAAACTCGCAGCTAGCCGCTATGTTTACATGAAGCAGGGTCAGTGTTTATGAAACCCTGGAGGAGACCTGAAGGTTCAGTTCCCAGGCTAACCATGAGCTCTGACAGTTTAAACCACTAATGTGCACAACAACAGCTTTAAAACACGTTTTAAATCTGACGGTGTTCAGGTCACGATGAGTTAACTGCTGCTTTTAATAGTTTATATCTCATAATGGTTGTTAAATCTAAGGTTAATATTGATGTTTTATTTAGAGATATGGATCAAATCCTCCAGTCAAAGTAACTCCAATCTCCAAATCAATATTGTTTTTCGCAGATTAACTGTCTACATTGGCCTTTGAAGGTGCTATCTTTATGTTCCTGTTTAAATTTGATTTTTTTTTTGTATGTAATTTTTTAAAACTATGCAATATTTGTCTGAAAGCTGTCATAGTGCTGCCCTCTTTGGGACGAACAGTGGTACTGCAGCTGAATTTTCCTATTGGTTCCAGCGGTTCAACCTTAACGTCTGGTTCAGGTATAAAACCATAAAAGTCTCCAATTCTACAGAAGAAATGTTGCTAGATTTGTCGCTAGTTCTGGGTTCTGGAACAACCCGACCTGTGGATCAGTTTATCTGGAGCAGAACCGGCCAGTCAGGTGATCTGGGATTTACTTCAGCATCATCATAACCGTAAAAACAAAAATAATGAATGAGATAAACTGAAAAGGACGTCTTCCTGTTGGTCTTCACCTCTTTATGAGTTTTTGAAGCTTTGGCAACTTGGTGCATTATCGCCACCTAGTGGTAGCAACACGTCACAAACGGATCCCAGCAAAACGGAGGCAGATTTAAAGGAGACCTATTACAAAAAATCCACTTTTTCAGCGCTTAAAAACATCTTTTTGTGTACTTTGAGCGTCTAGGAGTGGAAAACATGTACATTTATTCTCTCCTTGTTTTGTGTAGATATCTTTATATTCCTTCTGTGATTTATTTGTAGTCTGTTCATTTTTCTTTATTGGCTGTAACATAGTTTTTGTGTATTATGTCACAGCATTTGCTGTGGAACTGCTAAACAAGGTCATAGCTTCCGGCTAATCAGTTTTATGAATCAGCCATTTTTTTTCCCTCAATATTTTTGTAGTCAAAGTTCAGTTGCAAGTAAACGAGTCAGAATGTATCAACACACAAGATCCCCTACGTCGTATCAGAGTCGCTTCAAAGTGTCTGGTTCAATTACATTTTTTCAGGAATGTTCCCACATCAGAGAGGAAATAGAACAATATGAATCGCATTAAGATCAAGCTATAAAATTTCTATTTTAATGACGTGTCTTGTCTCTGTGTCAGACCGCTCTGATAAAATGCTAAAATCTAACCGCTGCTTGTGAACATCTCCATCCTCTCTGAGCGGCGCCTCCTGTTTGACACACAAAGTGCCGCTCTGTCCTGGCGGGAAGCGCAGGAGCGCAGCGTGTGGGAGTGATTTGCTCCTGCTCTGAGCCGTACCTGTGAGCTCCCAGGTTGTTGTGGAGTGACCTGAATATGCCAGACGTTGCTGCCGGCGCTGTTCTGTTGATGCTGCACTAACAGCCAGGCAGGCAGGCGCTCGCTGCTCTTCCTGGGATAAAACTCTGCCTGAGTTTGGAAGGTTTTGTCAACCAGAGAAAATACGGAAACCAACAGAAGTCAGATGAAACATTCATGATCTTCCACAGGAAAGTTAAACAGTGAGGTGATGAGGAGCAGAACCTCAGCAGTTTGGATTGTCTCAGTGAGGACAGTCAGAATATAGTTAATAAAAACTGATTCATTTCCAGTTTGAGGTCTGTGGTGTTTTCTGCAAAGTCAGGCGGCCCTGAAACCAAATTACCGACTCATGATAAAAGTGAACAACATTCCCTGGTTTTACAGGTCTGTTACATCTGAAGTTGTCTAGTTTTTCTTTTGTTTCTATCCTCTGCATTTAGATCATGGCTTAGATCAAATTGAAGACTTTAGTCTTTAGCTGCTTCTCCTTTATCAAGCCTCACGCCGTCTGGTTCTGGTTTGGTTGTAGCCAAGGCGATTAAACTTTATGAAAAGAAAAACCTAAAGAGGAATGAAATTCACACCAAACCAAACCGATGAACGTTGACCGCTGGTCCTTGTTAAGAGACACTCCCACTGAAATCATCGTCATTCTGCTCTAAAAGTTGACGCACGTTGACCAAGGACACACTCTTCCACCTCCAGCAGTTTTTTGATGGCAGACAAGATGTCCGCCGGCCTTTGGGGTGGTTGAGATGCTTGAAGTCTAAAGTGACGTGCTGATGAACTAACAGGGTCAATCTGACTGCACTCTAGCAGTCAGATTGCTAGAGTGCAATGCTCAGATTTTACCAGGTTGCACTGCCACTGCAGTGATTTACTAAAAACAGGGAGGATCTGATCTGGAGCAGTTAAAGCCAATCAGGCTTTACGTAGGGTTGGGTTTCTCACAGTTCTCCAATCACTGAGCTTTAAAAAGCCTGACTGATAACCAAATGGCGTTGAACTCAAACATCGAACGCATCGTCAAACAAGAGCAACGACAGCCATGGCACACTGTCTGTCCCCAATCAATGGACGTGTTGAGCATCGCCAGTAGCTCCGCCCAAACCGCACCATCAACCAATGGACCCACAGCTGAACTGGGTTCAGGAATGATGTGTTCCTGGTTACTGTAACGTTCTGGATCTCGAAATGGAAAAGAGGAATTATCGTAATCAAGAACAACCTGACTGTCAGGTGTCCTGGCTGTTGTCTCTCCTCTCTTTCCTCCTGATGTCTTTACTTCCCTGCTTAAAAATAACCTTCCCCCTGCACCGCTGCACCGCTGCATCCTCCCCCCGCACTGCTGCATCCCCCGCACTGCTGCATCCCCCGCACTGCTGCATCCCCCGCACCGCTGCATCCCCCGCACCGCTGCATCCCCTGCACCGCTGCATCCTCCACGCTGCGTGGGCGCTCTAAGAACTGCCAACTTATCAGCGAGATGACAAAGACTTATGATGAATAAGTGATTGTGAAAATCCAGTCTCAGTGTCTCCTCGCCTCCTCTCCTCGTCTCCCCTTCCCGTCTCTCCGTCTGAAGATCAGAGAGGAGAATTCCCTCTGAAGTTCCCGTGACGGGATGACTCACTCTCTCACAAACACGCCGTTCAGTCATTCACTGTCTGGAGTCTCTGGCTGTTGGGTTTTCCCTCAATGAGCTGACAGGTACAGAAGCTGCTGCTGCTTATTAATAAATACAGTTACAACAGTAACTATCAGCTCTTTCTCTGATCCGTCCTTCGTGTCTTTCTGGTTTCCTTCCCTTCAGGCAGACTCTAATGTGGATCTCTCCAGTCTGTCTTTGGACTGCAGGCATCAGAAACACTTTTAGTTTCTGCAGAAACAAGATGCTCTGACAGCAGCAATGAAAACATCGAGTGAACTTAAAGTCCATCCATCCATTAATCTGTCCATCACTCACTACGTCCGTCAACCCGTCCAGTCTGAGTTTCCCTGCTGGGATGAGAACATTCCTGTTCTGTCCACCAACAGGATGACCGCTGGTCAGGCTGGTCCATCCATTGTGTCGTCTGTCCGTCCTCTCATTAGTGTCGTCCATCATCCCTCCAACAGAACCGGACTTTATCTTTACTCTGCTGGTTGGATCATTCAGGAAACTCAGAAGACCTTCACAGCTACACCTGAAACTGTTTCATGTTAGCTTGGTCAGATGATCCTGCTGCAGCAAAGGATTGTGGGATATTAAACTGAAGAGAAGCACCATCAGCGAAAGATTAAAGATGTCCGCTGTTTTCCTTTCCCCCTCATTTTCTTTACTTTTTTTTTTTTCCATCTTATTCTCCCCAGTTTGATGCTTTTAATGACCTCCAGGTTTTCAGTACCTGGCCTGCTGCTCTCTGATTGGCCGGTTGCTGCGTCTCGTTGCGTTGCCGTCTGAAGCCGCGGCATCACTGCTGAGCCTTCGTCCTCCTCCTCTTCCTCAGGTCCTGGGGTGTATTGTGCTCATAAAGCAGGAAGCAGCTCCCGCTGTGACGCTCGCTCATCAGCAGCATCTCTTTGTGCTGCTGCAGGTTTCTTTATATGCGAGGAGCAGAAAAACAAATAAATAAGCGGTTGTTGTTTTTTTATTGCGCCGCCCTGAGGTTTGTTTGGCTCTAATTTATCTTCCTGTTGGTTTAGTGTGGAGCTGTTTCCACCTCTGGTCGGCTGTTTGCTCCTGATCTCCTCCCAGGGTTTAGCAGTTCCTGCTTCCCTCCCTCTCCACTCGTTGGCCTGCCTTTCCTTTTTATAAATGAAACCACAGTGTGTGTGTGTGTGCGTGTGTGTTGCAGGACGTACGCACTGCGCCGTGTTCGTGATGCCTTCAGGGCCAACAGGGAAGTGGAAGATCCAAAAGCGGTGGAGCGGCTGATGGAGGAGGGAGAGCAGATGCTGGCGCTGATTCAGAGACAGGTGTGACACACACACACACACACACACACACACACACTCAGTCTAACGGGCAGGTTGAGGTGGTGTTCCCGGTTCTGGATGGTCCTGGTCGGGTCTCAGAGCCAGAGGGGGCCGTGAATCCAGATGAACACCTGCGCTCTGACTGACCACCTGTCGGCTCATTACTGCAGCCTAATCACCCGCCAGCGCTCACTTTGTTCCCATAACGACCGCAGCCTCTGGGCCAATCCCAGAGGAGGACGGGGACAACATTCCCAGCCGGGTTTATGAAACGTTTAGGATGGATGGAAGCAGCGGTTTGGGGGGGATGGAAGCGGTTTGGGGGGATGGAAGCGGTTTGGGAGGGATGGAAGCGGTTTGGGAGGGATGGAAGCGGTTTGGGAGGNGGGGGATGGAAGCGGTTTGGGGGGATGGAAGCGGTTTGGGAGGGATGGAAGCGGTTTGGGGGGATGGAAGCGGTTTGGGGGGGACGGAAGCGGTTTGGGAGGGACGGAAGCGGTTTGGGAGGGATAGAAGCGGTTTGGGGGGATGGAAGCGGTTTGGGAGGGATAGAAGCGGTTTGGGGGGATGGAAGCGGTTTGGGAGGGATGGAAGCAGTTTGGGAGGGATGGAAGCGGTTTGGGAGGGATGGAAGCGGTTTGGGGTTTATGCAAAATTTGTTCTAACTGGAGAAAGGTTGGAAGCTCAGTTCACTCCTGCCGTCTAAACCAAACCCATGAATGTTTTGACATTTACGTCTTTGTCTGGAGTCGACGTTAACTATCACATTTACATGCTGACATTTCACTGCCGAACACGGTCGTCGTGGTAACAGTACCAGTCACGAAGGGAGGATAACGAGGAGCGGGACCCAAACCTAAACATCAGAAATGGGTAAACCCAGATTGTTCTGGTTTACTGGTTGTACTGGGGGAGCTGGAGAAACGCCTGATGGTGGTGTGTGTGAGTTTGCTGAATGTTGATAATATTTATGGTGTCAGTATTTTCCATCCGCCTGTTGGTGGCGGCAGGTTGAGCAGCTCCCATATTCATGAGGTTTCCTCCAGCTGGTCGGATGTTTTATTTACCCGATCAGAAACGGGGTCGATCAGAAACCGGGTTGCTCGGAGCCACATTCACTCATCGGATCTTTTTCACCTAGAAAATCTGCATTTTATCCCATTTTTACATTTTAGTGAAGCAGTCTGAGTCATTAAGTGACTGAAATCAACATTTTGAAGAATCGCATTGGAAAATGATGGAAATGATCAAAATCAAACGTCCTGAAAGTTCAAAGTTCGTCCATATTACCCAGTAACCAGGCCGACAGGGTGAATATTTTCCACATGAACAGGTGGTTTGCAGTTTTTTTGTCTTTTAATCAACCAGTTAAACATTAACATGAATCCAAACTGACAGAAGAATAAAGAATAAATTCCTGGTTCATTCTGAGTCATGAAACCATAAAGTGGAGTTTTGTTACTGGTCCTGAATGGACAGCAGTGAGTTTCATACTGTAGTAACTCTTATGGAGAATTGGTCCTGACGGCTCCGTGTTTACCTGTTGCTTGTCGCCCACGCTGATTCAGACCTGACAGCGGAGGAAGGCACTCGCCGCTACAACGCATCAAATACTACGGCTGCTGCAGAAATCCATACTGTGGCTTCAGGTTTCCTCCGCTGAGTCCAGATCCGGGCGGCGCGTTAAAGAGGCAGCGCAGCAGAACACAGAGGAGGAAATACAGATCTGAACATCCAACATAAATCCATAAACATCGGGGGGCATTTCTGTGTTTCCAAGGTCAGCGTGACCTCTGCAGCGTGACCTCTGCAGTGTGACCTCTGCAGCGTGACGGCCTCCCGGTCTCTGTGTAGGTGTCCAGTGAGGGCGTGTGCTGATGTGGCGCCCCTGGGCATCCTGGCGCTCCTCCGCACCGCCGCCGGCTCCCCGCCCTGTTAAAAAGTTGAGTTTGTTCCTAATTGTGTGTGAGGGTCCGTCAGGCTGCGTGAGCCGCTGTGCCTTTGTAAGTTCGTTAGGGAGTAAAGATGATGGATTGCAGCTGCAGAGCCGCCTCTGTTTGTAGAGCAGCTGAAGCAGTTTGCTCTCTGTAATGAGTGAGAGTTCAGGAAGGAGCCTGAGAACGGAAATGAGACGCAGCATAAAAACGTGAAGCTGCAGATCAGAGGAGAAACTTATTTGTTTTAACTCCTTCAGCGTCTGCAGCTTCAACACATCTAATCATCCAGAGAGGCTTTCATTTCTCACTGAGGTGAAGAGAGTCCCACCGCCGAGCAGAACCAGAACCAACATGTGATGGCGTCACATCGGTTTAAGTCCTGATTGATTCCCAATACTGATGGGAATCAATCGGCCCATCAGGAACCGGACCTGGGTCGGACCCCCGGTGATTCTGGTTTCAGATTTCTGCAGAAGCCGAAGGCGGCCGGGGAACATTCAGCTGCTGGTTTCTGATTAAACATTTCAAAGCAGCGATTGTCTCTGGCCTGTAAATATTAAAGATGATGAAGACGACCTGCTGGCCTTCGTCCTGTTTGTTCTGTAAAGGTTAAGCTGATTACCTGCTCAGCCTGGAGACGCCGCCGTGCAGCGGCTACCTGCTCAACGCCTCGCCGTCCTGCGGCACAGACGCAGATTTAACTGGATCATAATAAATCTGACCTTTGTTGGTAACGTGTTTCCATCAGTTTTAATGTCACACCTGAACTGGAGGCGGGAAGGAGCAGCTGCTCGCATCTCAGTCACTATTGCAGAAACTGCAGCAATCAGAGCATGGCAGCAAAACCTACGAGCAACAAACTGAAACCTATGAACAACCCAACGCACCTTTTCTTCCTCCTGGTTGTCTGGTCCCAGATGGCGCCCCCTAGTGGTCTGGAGGACCTGTGTTTATTGAGCCACTTTGCACTGTTTTATTCTTTTTTCCATTCCCAACATTTTTTTGCTGCATTTGGTTTTTGCATTGTGTGTCTTGGAGTTTGCATCATCCATTTGTCCCCATCAGCTGCTGTAGATCACTCGACGACAGACAGATTTTCACAAGCCCACAGCATCATTCCTCCTTATCAGGTGTTTTTGGTCCATCATCTCTGGCCTCCTCTGTCGTCCCTGACGTTTCCTCCTCCTCCATCCTGATGCAGCTCTGCAGACCTCAGTCCTGCTGCCATCTTGTCCTGGAGAGAAGAGCTTTTCATTCAAGGCGGCCATTTTGGTTCTGCTTCATGCTTCAGAAGCAGTGAGGGTGCACTTAGTTTCCACTTCCTGCTTTATGGTTCTAACCAATGTGCTTTTTGTTCTCTTATCTAAACCTCTGAACTCGGCTTTGTCATTGGTCAGCGTTTCAGTCAGTAGATTGATAAATTGTTTGAGTAACGCTGAGGAGAAATGTAGATGTAGATCTGGATGCTCTGCTCCGTCTGGGGACCCGGTGGGTTCTGGGGAAGCCTGATCCAGTAGCGGAGGAGAAAAGTAGGGCAGCTCCCGGCATGAGCGCAGCGTCACCTCCTCTTCCTCCTCCTCCTCTTCCTCCTCCTGTACCGTTTCCTGCGACGGCCTGCAGGTTCTGGTATCTCCACCGCAGACAAAGCGCCTCTGTGCTAACAGAGTTAGCTCTGTTAGCACTAACCATGTTAGCGAGCTGATCAGCTGGATGAAAGCTGACACCTTCATCCTCCTCCTCTTCCTCTGTAGCAGGTGGAGAGAAGCAGCAGCTTCTCAGGACTTCATTATGGCTTCATCATCATCATCATCATCCAGATTTCCCACCAAGCGAGGCGCTGCTGACCAGATGAGGTCAGGTTGGGAGGAGGAAGCTGCTCATTTAGGACGGCGCCGCCCTGCTGGCCTGTAGAGACGAGTTGGACCTAAAGGTCAGAAGGTCAGAGCTCCAGGGTCGGAGCTGAAGGTCCGACTTCCTGAAACCAGATGTGAGGAGTGGCCATGTTGTTCTGTCGCAGTAAAGCGATTTCTGTAAAACCAGAAGCTAAAATCACTAACCTGTAGTTAGGGTAAATGAAGTCGGGGCCATTAATGACCTTTGGGTGACCTTTGGGCAATTCTGACCTACGGCAACAGCATCAGTTCCAAACGGTGTGACGGCCACCTGAGGGAGAACGAGGAGTTTCATGACCCGTGTTGGGGACGTCTCTGTTGGCTCCAAGAACTGAACCATCATGAAACTCATTTATTATCATCCATCACAGCAACTTCTGGGACATTTTATTGTTATTTTTAACATAGCAGTCCCATCTGGCAGACCGACGTCTGTTTCAGACTGAAGGCTTCTGATTTCCCTTCAAACCGTCCATCAGGAGCGTTTTGCGTTTCCTGCGACACGTGTCAGATCTAATGCAGAGAAATCAGCGCTGCGCTCAGCGGGAGAAAAACGCCAACCATCAAGCTGCACCATCAGATCCTCCGCCGGTCCTCCAAGAACCAGCAGGTTCTACCCTCTGACTGAAGTTTGTATTTTCTGACTGCTGAGATCTCGTTCTCTGAGCAGATCAGCTGTAAAAATGTCTCCTCGTGAAATTGAGCGCTGCTCAGTGGGCCGAACTCCTCTCAGCTTTTACCAGTATCCTGGCTAATCGATGAAATCTCAGCCTGGTATGTAAAGTGTAGCTGATGTAATCTGTGCTGAAGCTGTTAGATGATGTAATGTGATAAACACGGCGTGTTCAGAGCTGCAGCATCTGCTTTCTGTTCCTGCTCGCCGCGTTTCTTCTGTTTGTTTTTCTTCTATTCTTAGAAATCTGGAACTGATGCAACGTGGTTCTGCTTCCTCCTCCTCTACATGCATGATGAAATTCATTGACTGGAGAATGCAACGGGACCGGAGGGCGGCGGCGAATCAGGAGCAGGAAATAGGCAGGGGGGGAAGTGACCCAATCAGGTTTCATCTCAGCTAAAAAACGTCAGGAAACTCGACGAGGTTCTGAAGCTCTTCACCCAATGTGAAGAACAAAGAACAAAAGATTTAAACTCTTAACCAACATGTGACCACCATGTTTTCCCTCTTGATGGTCCGGTCGACCCAGTTCTACTGGAACCAGAACTTCTGCTCTACCTGCAGCTGCTGTGGTTCTGACCCAAACCAACCTGTTCCCCTCCTGGCCTGTGGGGGCGCTGCACCAAGAACCAC
>CAEGAD010000408.1:0-118956 GCA_903067055.1 Poeciliopsis paucimaculata
GTGAGCATAGTCAGTCCCTATGCAGTGAGCATATTCAGTCCCTATGCAGTGAGCATAGTCAGTCCCTATGCAGTGAGCATATTCAGTCCCTATGCAGTGAGCATAGTCAGTCCCTATGCAGTGAGTGACTGCTCTCCCTATGCATCGCATGGCTGGTACCTATTGTTCTTCGCCTCAAAATAACTGACGCTTCCTATAACTGTTAATGCGGCCCGTATCGCTGCGTGCCCCCTCACAATATATATATATCAAAATGTGTGGCTTGATCCTGTGAGGGGAGCTATTACTTTTGTTGGCATTTCGAGTAATTGGCGACATAATTAACAAAAAACGAGCCAAATTCAAGTCAAAACAAAAGACACAAAACAGTGTCAGTTACACTCAAAATAGACAGAATTTTGTCTCTCCCGCTGAGCTGCTCTTTAGAGCTACAGTGATGGCAGAATGTCAGAATTACAAACATGGTGGAACAATCGCTATAAACTCATTGCATCTCTGAATAGTGCTGTTTGTTATATCTTATATGCATATCATCTAGTGGTGGCAAAAGCAACACAAAAACTAGTATTCTCTGGACTTAAGATGGAGAGCATGCACACATATCCATGACATACTTTGATTAAATTAATAAATGTAATTCCATTACATTACATTTGGAATGTAATATAATGGTAACTATATACCAGGCGAGTCTCTCTAACCTGAGAGTGTGAACATGTCCTGGGCTGAATCTGTGCCTTCAAATAATTTTAACAACCCTCCTGTAGAAGATTCATAACTTATAACTTAAAAGTCTGAAACAGGAAGAGGTTTGAAAAAATAATCTGTGTGCTACACTCCAGAGAGAGATTCATTTGATGCATCAAAGAGTGATGTCATCACTGCTGATGTCATTGTTACCATTGAAGCCGGACATTCTAATGGTCCATTCACATCAAATTCGTTTTGAGCGTCAGGCAATTCTGGTTCATATTCAAAGTCTATGTGGAGTGTTGGATGCTCTAGATGTGTCAAACACTCCAAACGGCTCAAATCGCACCGCAATAGCCCTCGACGCACCTACACATTGACTAAATGCAAACCAGACGCGCCTGACGCTCAAAACGCATTTAGTGTTAACACACCATTATATGTCCAGTGTCACATCAGGTCAGTGCTTCTCAATTCCAGTCCTCAGGCCCCCTGCTGTGCTTGTTTTAGATGTGTCTCTATTTCAGAACAGCTGATCCAAATGATTGCATGACCTTTTTTTATATAAACTGACTTGCGCAGCAAGGCAGAGCATTAGCATTAGCCTTTTATTTTAAATAAGGTATTAGCTATTTCTCCTACTTATTAGCCATGTTTAGTATATGAATGAAGTAAGTCAATTACAGACAACATGCTAGTGATGCCCTACATGCTACTGAGAGTATTCATGCTAACATTAGCAGTTTGGCTAATTTTAGACCACTCTATCCACAGAGACGTCCTAAAAAAAACCACTGCATGATCCTTTTACTCGTTTTTTTAAAAATACAGGTTTAAACACAGTATAATGAGCTACAATTCAGTGCAATTTAATATAAAAAGCAAGTAGAAAAGGTAAAGGACAAACCATAAAAGTACAAGTACAGTGAGGAAAATAAATAGAAATTATTACCATTAAAAGAAGAAATTTTAATTCTTGAATCAATATGTTGCTATAAAAATTGAGCTGAGTGTCAGCTCAGACACAAAACCACAGACACAAAAATCTTATTTTATTGCAACCAGTTGAACATGCATGAAAAAAAATAAATACATTTTTTAAAATAAAAATTTTAAAAACTCCGAATAATGTAAATTATTGAGTTTGTTTTAATGTAGGCCTGACTGTACAGCTGAATCCTTTTTGTTATATTAAGCTCTTATATTCCTTACGGTGAAAAGTGTTTTGCTTTTGTCACTTCGTCTCAACAGGCTTTCAGTGAAGAAGCATCTGTATCGATTTGACGGCGCCCTCGCCTGACACGCCAACAAATCCAAACACGCAGCATCAATGTCTTCTGATTCCTGACTCTTTCCACCTGAGCTTTAATCTGCAGGTCAGGGGTGTGCAAACATTTTGTCAGATGGGCCAAAATTGTAGTGTCAAAAGGAGCCAAAATTTTTTTTTTTACCCACTGTAATGAAGAGATCTTCATTACTGGAACTATTTTTATACAAGTCATTGTATAGCACTTTTGCAATGCTAAACCTTATTTAGCATTGCACTTTAAGCATAGATTTGTACATGAATAACAATTTGCACACAAGAAATTTTAATTGTATTTATTGAGTATTTTAGTGGTTAGCATGTAGCTTTTTGTTCTGGGCTCTGCACAGCTGCTCCTCATTGACAAGTGAGGTGGTTGCCTGTGAAAGGAGGATAATTGTTACTCAGAGCAATGAGCTACTGGTGGGTAGAACTAAGCAAATGTTTGTGCATAATCTGTTAAGTGTGGAGTGCTAATATGAAGTGACTCACCTGTCTTTTCTATGTCCTCTCCAGGATGTTTGGACAAATACTGCCCTGGGGGTCCAGACATCATTTATGGGTTCCAGGAGAGGCCATTGAAAAGAGAGTGTGTGTGTGTGTGTGGGAGGGTATTGTTTATGGGTTTTTATGGTGTTTCAGTATGGTGTAAGGATAAAACATAAAATATTTATACAAAGTAAGTTGATGTTTGTAATTAGTAAAATGTATTTTATTTAAATCGGTGGAGAGAGGTAAAATTCCCCTGTGAATTAAAGCTGGTTTGGTCTGTCACAGCTGAGACTATTTATGGCTGCAGTTTCACCTGTGAAATGAGTTATGATTGATGCTGTGAGAGGAATAAACAACTTGCTGTTCCACCTAACTCTGCCTCAACTCTTCATCTGCGGCTGAACTCTTCATCTTCAGCCGCAATGGCCGCCTTGTTACACCCACTCAACAATAAACCAAACACGCAACACTTTAATTAACAAATAAATGAGTAAGATTGTTGCTGGAAAAGGATGTGTAAATTATTCTAGATCCAAAACTTAAAGTGTTCTTTTTAAGTTAGTAACATTAAAAATAATGTTACTAATTTTCTAGGTATCAATTGGAAAAAAAGAACACAATTTAATCAATTCTGATGAATAACATCCAGATTTATGTGTTTTTAGCCAAATTTCTTAAATTAATTAAATGCAGATTTGGGTGCAAAAGTCTCTGCAAAAAGTTAATCCATTGTGTTAAAGCCAATATTTTACTCGTTTCTGTTAAAGATAAAAAGTCTTGAACTGGAGTCCATATTTGTATTGTTATTGAACTGAATTTGAGCCGCACACAATTAGTCCAGGGACCACAAATGGCCCCCGTGCCACACTTTGAGCACCCCTGTAGACAATTACAGCTGAATTGTAGCTTCTATTTCTGATGTATACTGATTTGTTTTTAAAAACTATTTGACTTTCTGCTTCCAAGTTGGTAATTCTGTTAAAAATGAAACATTCTAACCATTTCATGGATATTAAAATTAACTCATGTTGAACTTTTCATGTGCAGAAACCTGCGATAAGCAAACATAGAACAAACAAATCACTTTAGATAAGTACAAACTGAGTGTGTGTGTGTGTGTGTGTGTGTGCCAGGTTTTCATATCTTTATGGGAACCTACTTCTGTCTACAATGTCGGGTTATGGGGACCATTGCTCTTTGTGGGGACATTTTCTTGGTCCCCATTAGGGAAATTATTGTTTTTGGGTTAGTGGTTAGGTATGTGATGGTGAGGGTTAGGATTATGGTAAGGATTAGGCTGTAGAAATTAATGGAGTCAATGTGAAGTCCCCACAAGTGATGAAAACACGAGTGTCTGTGGCTCATTAGAAGTGAGAAGCTGGCAGCTGCAGCAGGGGGCTGACTTTTATTCGTCTCCTTTTCTTCCTCCGATGGAGGAGGAGGAGGATCTGAGGAGGAAGGAAAACAGAAACGCAGCGACAGGAACAGAGAGGGGAAACTAATGGATGCAGCATAATTTTAAGATTTATCCTGATGTCTCTGGCGTGAATGGAGATGAATTATCAACATATTCAAGACTGGGCTTGTTTTCCACATCCTCTGAGTGGGTTAGCAGTAAACTTGGAGACATTTGTTGAAATTATTTAAAGCTGCTGTGTGTAACTTTTATATATATAAAAAAAGTTTTCCACATATTTGTTGAAGTATTTTTACTGCGTTGTAATTTTTACTTTTACTTATGAAGTTTATTATGAAGTAGTTCTACTCCTATTTGAATTTCTTGATTTTCTACCCACTGAATGAAAAATAAACAAGTTGTAACCAAAAATTCACCAGATACAAACACACAGCTACAGTTTTTATTAAAGTTTATGTGTTTTATATTGAAAGAAACTGATTTGGAAACATTTTCGTTTGCCTGATTTTGTTATTTAGAGCCAGGAGGCGGGTCTTAGTGCTGTCAGTCACCCTCTGTGTAGTTCTTTACTACACTGAAGCTAGCAGAGGCTGTCATAAATACTAAGGCTAGCTAGCATGGCCACAGAAGACGGTGGATAAATGGTTTTCTTCATCTGCACAAACATGAGTCGGATTGATAGCACCACCTCCTGAATCTGATTGGTTGTTTCCTGACTCTGATTGGCATTTCTTCAAACTGAAGAAATGCACTTCCTCAAAGAGGAAGTCACCATGTCTCATATGACATGGTGACAGTTTTAACAAATAAGTAAAAAAACCATTTTTTGTTAAAGTTACTGCAGCTTTAATGCAGATACTGATATTTAAAAACAACGATTTTCTCTTCTGTCTGTTCTGCTCCACCTCCTTTTGCTTCGTCTTCCTCTCTGACCTTGTCTCCAGGAAAGTGTATTATCATCATAATCACCAGTTTCACACAGTTTATGGACAGCCTGCTGTGAAAGCCTGGGTATGTGGATATGGAAAAGACGCTGCAGTGGTGACACACAGTTTCCAATTATCTCAGTTCAACACTCTTTTTCAAACACAAACCTGTAATTTTTCCTACAGAGGCAGTATGTGTGCACATAACTGACCCTCAGCATATATTCAGAAATTATAGTGGATACCAGTAGATGCTGCTGCTTTTTAAAGCTTTAAACAAGTAAATTGCCATTTACAGCTTCTGTAATCTTGTGCAGCATTTACACTACCAGCCACATTCACCCATTCATTGTTTGGCTTGGATACATGATGTGACTGGAAATAGTAAAACCAGTAAAACAAACAAGCAAATAACTTTGTGAAGGAGCCGTTCGCTTCATTTCCATTACAAATTTGCACAAAACTTTGTTGATAACTCACTAATGTTGAAAGAAAATCCACAAATTTTGATAAAGCTGAAAATCACCTAATTCTAGCGCAAAATCTTATCAAAAATTGTTTTTCAAGATTGCCGTGCTTCTGTTATAAAAGTTGTTTCTGCAGGAACCTTTATAAAACTTAATTTTTTACATATTTGTTGAAACTGTCATTGTTTTGTAACAGTAAGGCATGAGTCTTCTAGTGCAAACTAGAAACAACCAATCAGAGCCAGGAGGTGGGTTTTAGCGCTGTCAATCACCTCTCCACTGCAGTAGCATCGCATTTTGTGAATGCTCAGTGTACTTAGCATAGCCACTGATGACAGCGGCCAAACAGCGGTAAGTTGTTTTCCTACAGTGAGTACATGAGGATGTTTCCCAGCGCTAAGCCCCTCCTCCTGGCTCTGATTGGTGCATTTCTTAAGAGAGCAAAATGAGTTTTTCACAGATTATCTGTCCCATAGCCAACTCTCACAACATGGTGACAATTTTAACAAATATGTAAAAACAACATGTTCTTCATAGCATTTACATACTGCAGCTTTACAAGAAGTTATTTTATCTCAGTTGTACAATAGTGAGGTAAATGGAAACATAGCTTTAGTTCACAGTGAAACTGATATAGAAGAAGCTATTTCCTCAACAGCATGTCAAAAACCAGATTACAGTTTGCAAATGCTCCCACGGACACAAGCTCTCACTTTTAGTTTCAGAAACATGTTGATGAAACTAAAATCAAAGAATAACATGAAGGCACCTGCAAACCCCTTTTCAACTTCACTTCCTGGAAATCTTGACTGCCAGTTCACTCTGTGGTTCATCTGCCTCAGGGTAAATGGGGTCCTGCGCAGTTTCTCCCCACATATAAACCTGAGCTGTTCCTCTTCACCGTTGATTGCATTTCCATGTAAACCTCCCAGTGGACTGGACTGAAACTCCTCACATTTGTTTGGTGTGAAGCAGCTGTGAGCGCACGGAGTTTCAGATTTGGAAACGTTTCTTGATAGAAGAATCTTTCAGGAATCGGCAAGTTTAACCGCAACGCTAAACGAGAGCAGAGAATAAAAACCCTGACACGTTTAACCCGAAGCCAAACAGCCGATCTGGTTTCCTGGTGGTTTTTGTGAATGATATTACAAATTTCCATCCAGGATTTAGTAAATCTTTTTTAGTTTTATTATTTTAGTTATTTAGCAAATAACTGACCAAATGCGTCAGATAAACGTTCCTCAAACCGCACAAAGGAAGTGAAATATCAACATTGCTGTTTCCGAGCACACATTTAAGATATAAAAGTAAAAATAAAAAAAGAGTGAATTTTTGCACAAAAGACCCCTGAAATTTTGAGATTAAGCTCCAAAAGGCCCGTCATCTGTAAAAGGCTTTAAATGTTATTTAAATCTTTACTTAAAGAAACCATCCTGATAATCTCTCCTATAATTATTTAATATTACACTGCAAAAGCACAAAACATTCTCAAGTAAGACTGGTTTCTTGTGCTAATATCTTAATTCACTTGAATTAAGACAAAACTAATTTATAACTTTTGAGCAAGATATACGAATAAACTGCAGATTATTTCAGATATATAACCTCTAAAAATGTCATCAGTGAAATAATCCCAACGGAACTAGAACTGGGTTGCGAACGAGCTGGGCTTCACATGATTGTGAAATAAACTAGTTTTGTCTTATTACAAGTGAACTAAGATATTTGCACAAGAAATTAGACCAGGAATACTTGGTCAGATTTTGTTAATTATTTTATTAAATTGTTCATTTGTTTTTATTTTTATCTGTATGATTGTATTCCTAAATTTATGATGAATTGATTTTATGCTTGGAATGTCTTTTTGCTACACTATTAAAGTGGAAGGTTTTTTTTTCTTAATATCTTTTATCTGTTAATTGTGGAAACTAAACTGAATTTTGAAAGCTTCAAAAGTAAAAAAAAAACCCCAAAAAACCTAAGAAATTTTCAGTTTTATCTTCAGGAAAAATCTTGGAAGTTTCGGAGTTTTAAAAGTCGGCACTAATACGCTGCCATACACTTCATCCAGTCAGAGCGCATCATTATCACAAACTGCAGGGAAATGTTTTGTTGTTGTTGTGCAGGGATTCAGATGTAGGTGGAACATCACGCATGGGCTTAATTTCATATTGAAAGTGTCACCTATTCTGCAGCCTACACATAGACTCATCAGATGGAAATGCATTTAACCTCCCACACAGGCCAAGGAGACATGATGGGAATGACAAGCACTGTAGTCACATGTAGGGAGCCAAACGCAGCATTAGCGTCAAAATGCTCATTTTTCTGAGCTGGAAAATCTCCAAATCTGGGTAATACCAATCTAAATAAATCACAGCTGCTCATTTTCATCTATGAAAAAGGAGATGAGAACATTTTTTTCTGACGCAGAGAGCTTAATGTTGTGATTATGAGGGGAGATTATTGGTCTAAGTGTTGAAATAAAGAAAAACAATTATTTAGTAGCTAATAAACATTTTTCATTTTCTATGTTCTTTGTCTCAGTCTTAATATTTCTTAAATTAACTCAATCTTTAATTTACTGCCTTAAAATCAAGGCAGTAAATTAAACAGCAGTGGATTCTGGGTAAATACAGCCAAAACAAACTCATTAGCTTAGCGCTAGCAGGCGAAATAGCTCGTGTTAGAAATCCTACAACAGCTAAAATCTGCCGCTAATCCATTTTTGTTCACGTCATGATGAAGAAGCTCGGTATTGTCTTCAGAGGTTTCGTGTTGTCTCCTTCAGTGGTTTTTGGTGCAGCGCCCCCACAGGTTAGGAGGGGAACAGTTTTTTAAATTAGTTTGGTTGGTTTGACTCAGTGCAGCGTAAAAAAGAAAACAAATGTTGCAATTTTGATCCCCAATTGAATTGAGTCTACTAGATTATTAGTTATGTTCAGAAACACTGAACGTAACTGAACAAGTTAATGATCAAAAAACCCAAGAATCACAGCAATGTCAGCAGTCTAACTAAAAACCAGATAAATATCACAGTTCTGAGAAAATCTTTTGTTTTTTTTATTTACGTTTCTTGTTTAATTTTCAGACAGAGCTTTCTACTTTGTCAGGCGCCTGAATCTCCTGATGCAGTTAAGCATTTGTCGCTTGCCGCCTGCTGACAGAACGTGACAAACGAACGCAGCATTAACCCTCCAGAAGTTAATGTCGGTCCATCCAGGTCGGTGGCAATCATCTGGATGGGTCCGATAAAACTGAAACTAAGCCTTGGATCGAAAACAGTGGAGAAGGAATACGGTTGTAGAAATAACAACAGTTTAGTTTTTAATTTTCTAACTTTGGCAGATTTTCTCCTTAGAGTTGAACTCTCACCATGTAATTCAAACTTAACCACTCAGCATCAAAGAAGCTTTATTTTCTGCTAAAAGATTGCATTTATCTTTAACATGGAACTGTGTTACTCAGACAGGCAATTTCCTGTACAAAGCAGCTTCCCTTTTGTTTGAGCACATTATTCCTGCAAAGACTTTGCTGTTTCACTCAGACATTAAGCTGAAATTAAAAATTTTCCTTGCATGAACACACACCTGTTGTTAGAGAGAATGACTCCACTGGAAAGGAAATGATACCAACTATACAAGATCATTGCCGAATATTATTTTCCACCTGAGTTTTTCTATCTTAATCACAAAGATCTACATCAGATGTGGGTATCAAAGCCAATAAAAGTTTATCTAACTCACCAAATGTATTGTAAAGTAGCTTCTGAAACGGTGCTTATACAAGGATTTTTACTTTGGTTGTGAATGTTCAATTGGTAGCATTGCTTTCATTTTGTCATAATTTGTTTTGTTTTTGGTTTTTAATTGGAATCTGTTGTTGATTCATTTCATTTATGGTGTCACATACCAATTTATTCCTTGTTATTTTTGTACTTCTAGGTTTCAAATGCAACCAAAATCTGCTTTTTTTGCCCATATGTGACCAATGACTAGCTTTTCCCTGGCAGTCTGAAAAACACCTAAAGCGTTCCCAGAAGTCAAGTTACTTCTGGGTTTAATTAGTACGACAAAAAAATTGGTTTTCTGCAGAACAGTAAAACTTCACGACCTGCTGTGTGAACATAGCCATAGATTCTTACTCTTTGCTTTTGTTTTCACTGGTAAGGTCTGTTATTCATCTTCCGTGTGTTTTATCATCCGAGTTGTATACAGGAGTGTGTGTGTGTGTGTGTGTGTGTGTGTGTGTGTGTGTGTCTACCTTTCTTCTCTGCAGGTTATGATTGGCAGTTGGGATCTCAGCCATTACCATCTGCAGAGCTCACCTTCTCCCTGACAAACCAACGTGTGAGATTTTGATGACTTTGTTCTCACTGGTGACAGATGGCAAAGTGAAGAAACAATAAAGAATTGTTGGAAAATTGTTTTTTTAAAGTAGCAGCAGGAGTTTGTCATAACATACAGTCTCTGTTTTATATGTTTTTGTGTCAAAGCTTTCAAAAAGTTATGTGAAAGAACATTCAAAGGTTTTCTGTTATAATTAAAAGTTGTATTTCTGACCGTATTTGGCTGCCAACAATAGTACTTCCAGTTATTTAACTTTTTGGTAGTTCCAAGTCCATACGAGTATCACAAATTAGTTGTATTTTCCTTTTGTTTTTGTGTATTTGAGAGCAATTCCCCAAAAATGTGAAAGCATCTGCATTTCCATTACAAATTTGCGAAAAACTTTGTCAATATATACACGAATAAGTCATTAAGAACCAGCTAATATAAAACCAAAACAGCTTGGCAATTGTGGTGTTTTTATTAAAGAAGAAACACAATTAAAATCATAACACAGTTTACACAAATAAGTCATTAAGAACCAGCTTTGCCATCATTCTTCAAGTACTTCCTGTTGTCGTCTTCTTTGCAGTTTCTGCCAGTAGCAACACCTGGTTGCTGATCAGAAAATAAACCGATTCGATACGGTCATAAAACAATAATAAACACCTTATCTTAGCAGCAAAACTTATTTTTTCTTTTCAAAATTGTCGTGTTTCCATTAAGCAAATTCATTTTCGGAATGTCAGATGGCTAATTAAATAGTCAACGGTTAACTAATGCTACTAAATGTTGGATCCATGTGAATTTTTAGTCTTTTGGACTGAACAAACTTTTAAGTTAACACTTGTGTGCTTAAATATTATCTGTCTATTTTGGTTAAAACCCATTTTTCTGCCTGATTTGATGAAAGAACTCTTGCTTTATGCTGCTCTGGTGTTTCTGATGATGAAATTCCAGGAATAATGGATCTTCCTGCTGCCGAGCAGCTCATGTTCCCCAGAGAAAATGAGAAAACATCAAAAGATCATCCGAAGTTGCTGCTTTCGCGCCTTGTTCTCCACACAGACACTCCCAACTCCAGCTTTGATCCTCCATCACCTAACAAGTTCCTAACGAGGTTATGAGCTTCAAACGAGACTGACTCAGCGCTACATCCAGGAAGTCGAGGCGTAATGCATTAAAGATGAGCCGATTGTCTCCAACCTGGCTTTCTGCTGCTTTGGCACTGAAACAAGTCCGGCTTTCCATTTTCTGACATTTCGCTTGGATTTTTATTTGATTAAGCCTCCCTCTTACTTTGATTGAAATACAGATGAAGAATAGGGGTCAAATGTCATCCATGCTAAAATGCTTCTGCAATGCCACCTGAATTAATCACACCTGGTGAATTTTTGACCTTCTACTCATACCACCATCACAGCTGCAAAACATAAAGGTGACCTGTTATGCTTCCTTGAACACGTTAGGATTCATAACATTTTTTGCACGTTTTAACTGTTTTAAGGCGTCTTGTCACTTTAAATCCAAATAAGCTGCCGCTGGCCACGCCCCTCAATTCTTCTTTTACGCTCACATGTGAAAATGGCTGCAAACAGATGCGCAATTATACAACTGTACACCTTTAAAAAGCAGAAGTGGAGCCTCCTGCACAGCCAGCAAGAATGCAGCAAGTGGCTTCTGGATGGTGAGTCAACAACAAAACACTTGTCTTTTCCAGCAGCCACTGTATACAGTGGTAAAACCAGCAGACCAAATGTGCTGAGGTTCCACTAGGGTTGCTAGGTAACGGGCTGAGCTTAGCAGGGGTTGCTAGGTAACGGGCAGTGCCTCCTGATTGGTGCAATTGTGTAGGTTTTTGAAACAGATAATTTTCCAGAAAACATAAATTTATTGCTAAAAGAAATTGGCTGGGTGTTTTTTTTAAAGGCCTGGATTGTTTGTAGAAGCTGTAGAAACCCAAATGGAAATATAAAAAATGTGCAAAATGTTTTTGTTTTTCTTTCAGAATTTATGAGCTAACGCAACATAAAGTGCATAATCCCTGAGGACCAGAATGGAAATAGTTTGTTTTTTTTATTATTATAGTTTAGTTTTATTTCATTGTCACTTTTTGTTGGTCTAATTCAGTTAGTTTTAATTAATTTTTAGAGTGTGGCTGCTAGTTTTTATCAGTTAGCATTTATTAACTATTGTTTAGTTTTTAGTAGCTTTAGTTTTTTCATACTTTAGTTAATTTTTAGGTGCAGAATTGAAAAAGGTGAAAGTGATCATGATTTTATTTACATCAGTTGGGTCATTAATGCTCAACAGAAAATACCATTTTCAAAAACCGGATTAGATTATTGTTGAACAACTGATTGATTCTGGAGTTTTCTCACAGCTTTTGCGGTGGCCATTTTTGCAGGCCAGCTTACGCATGAGGAGGAAAATGATGTGCCATAATTTGCCGCAAACTGCCTGTGTTGGAGGAAAAAATCAGTTTCACCTCAGTTGGAAAGGCTGTTAAACAGATTTATAAAGTGGAAAACCTAGGTGTTAAATCTATAATTTTAGTTTGGTGTTGCAAAAGCACAATATAGATCCAGTTAGCTATAAGTTTTCCTCATTAATGACCAGTATTATTTATTCTAGTTAAGGAAAATGTTCCAGTTTTTGTTGTTTTGTTAGTTTTATTATATTTTTCTATACACTGAGGTTGGGTACGAATACTTTTGGAAAGAATTTCCCTTTGGCTACCTTTTCTAAAGGATAACCGGTTCTATCGTAACAAACGGAGCGGATATAAGTGGTAGACGGACAGAAGAAGCCGCTGTAATTGTTTTTGGTTGCCACACCTCAAGGTCTGTATTTCCTTTCTGCCGACTGCAAATCACTGACAGACATTTTCTGTGGCTTCTGAAGGTTGCTTATTCTGCTCAGGGATGCACAGAGCGATTGATTGGTTTTGGACACAATCGATAGCCATCTATCCAAGCTCAGAGGGCGATGGAGCAGAGGTGACACTACAGGGGGACATGCAGGACGTCCATCTGCAGCTAAAGAGGCTAAAAGTTGACAATCAGACATCAACGCTGTCATATCTGAATTTAAACTCACCTTCTTGTCCAGGTTCTCAGCTGTTTTTGTGAATTAAAACACATCTTCAGAAAGTCCAGAAAATGTTCAGCTTCTGACTCAGCTTGGAAAAGTTTCCTTACCTCTTGAAATTTTAAAAAATTTCATGTGAAACATGAAAATAAAGTGAAGGAGAATGAGGATTAAACATGATTCAAAACATTTTTTTTATAGAAATAATCACACACACAGTTGGGCTGTATCTAGCTTTAGCAGTCATCGGGCTACTCAGAGAAAACAGAGCTGAATACTTTTGCACACCACACTTTTCAGTTTTTAATATGGAAAAGTTCAGGAGGTCTTAGCGCTGTCAATCACCCTCTGTTTGGCGCTGCTCATGCTGGAGCTAGCATTGCCTGCTGTGAAAGCTGAGGCTAGTTATCATAGCGACTGATGACAGCGGATAAATGGTTGTCCTGTATTGGTAAGTTGCTTCTCTAGCATTAGCACATTTAGTAGCGAGTACCTAAGGTTGATTGACAGCACTAAGACCCTCCTCCTGACTCTGATTTGTTGTTTTTGGCCCATTTCTTCAAATAGTAGCTCAGCTAGAAGGTGGATTATCTGTCTCATTAAAATGTCAAGTGACAGTTTTAATAAATATGTAAAATATATATTTTATAAAAGTTACATACTGCAGCTATAACAACAGTTTCTTTGGCTGATCTACAGCTCTAGATCTCCAGAAAATTCCCACACAGAAGTTGCTGATGCTCACATTGCATTACAGCGCCAGTCAACGTGACAGAACCAAATAAAAGCATCTAAAATGGTTTCAGTTTTCTGAGTAACTCGCTCCCAAAGGTGAGCTGAAACGCAACATGGATGGAAACAAAAGAGGTGTAAGATTTTCCACTTGAAATCATTCCTCGACTCAGAAGACTTCTGAGTGGGAAGGTTTTACTCTGAAGCCAAGTCTGCAGCTGCTCTGCCTACATCCTGGTTCTGCTGTTAGGTAACACCTGCAAATGTTCAGCTGGGCAGAAACTAAAGTAGCAATCAACATGTTTTCCTTCAAATAACGGTAAAACGTAGCCATAAAAAAGTACAGATCAAATGATCAATCATTTAATATTTAAAAATTTGATCATCAGATGGACCGAAATGTAAAGTTAAGTGGAAATTTTTGCATTTTAAGAGTCAAAATGACAATAATTATTATAGGTCCTAAAAATTTTTTTAAAAATCAGGCAAAATAAATTTTTCCAAATCAGTTTCTTTCAATGAAAAACTCAAGTAAGAGTAGAAATACTTCTTAATAAAATTACTCAAGTAAAAGTAAAAAGTATAGCCTGGTAAAAATAATCCTAAAAGTCAAATTCTTCAAAAAAAGTTACTCATGTAACTGAGTACATGTAACTAGTTCCTACCCAATTTTGTAAATATGTTTGTTGTTGAGCTCATATGTCTATTTATTCAATAATTCAGCAGCAAAAATTATTTTTGAATTGAAAATGTTGCTTATTTTGTCTGTGTGGTGAGTAACTGATCAAATTATCAATCATTTGATATTTTAAAATTACATCATTAGATGGACCAAAATATAAAGGTAAGTGAAAATTTTGGTATTTAAACAACTAAAATAGTAATAATTCATTTAGGTAATAAAAATAAATTCAGGCAAAATAAATTTTTCCAATTAAAAAAAGTGTCTGGTGAATCTTTGGTAAAAATAAGAACTAAAACATAGTAAAAATACTTTTTCAAAGAAGTAACTCAGGTAAATATAAGTTGTATTAACTGTCTATTTTCACATATATCCAATCTTACTTTTCTCATTTTCTGTATTTTTAGCCTGCATGGGTTTCCATCAAAATAAAAACTTTAATAAATGGACTTTTGCTTGTGCAGAATCTAAAACAGAGACTATTAAACCCAACCAGGAATGATTTTGTTGTTTGCAGCCTGCGGGTCTTTCTGTTGTCACTTGAAAATGCTCAATTTTCATTCAAGAGCTTAGATTCATCTCTGTCCCTCAGCTCCGTCTGCCGTACTAAAAACTAAAGGGAGCTTTTGAATAATTCAGCAGCAGCTGTTGTTAGAGTAGTATCTTATTTTTGTAGGTCAACACCCTTACAAAGAGAATGGGATATTTCTAAAGGAAAGCAAGAATCATACGCAATAGTAAAACACAAGAAGACGTCTAAGTATCGCTATGTCAGCAATCTGTCCAGGTTCTGAGGTTCTGATCAAAATATCTTCTACAAAACATGTTTTCAGATTAAATCACCTTTACTGCTGCATCATTATTATCCATGATTTGTCGGAGCAACTTAATTAAAAGTCAATTCAAATAAAGGAATGTCTATTTTTACAACCTTATTGGCTTATAAACTTCAAACAACACTTTCAAACACATTAAAATTATTTAAAGCTGGACCTAACATGTTGAAAAATAAGCTAAAGGACAAATATGTAATTCACTGTAGTTGTAGAAATTATTATGTACAAAGTTGAGAAATATGAGTGATTGTTGTAATCTGTTGCTGTTTGGATTTTTAAGTTGTTTTCATGCCTGATGGTCCAGTAGACTCAATTCAACTGGAGACCAAAACTGCAACATTTCCAGCATTTTCAGATGGCAAAGTTCACTTTCCAACAGCGCTGTGTCAAACAAGCATAATTAAATGAAAAACCTGTTCCCCTCCTGGCCTCTAGGGGCGCTGCACCAAGAACCACTGAAGGAAACGACATGGAAATTCCTTAGTATTGATGAAAAACTAGTTCCATTGCCAGATTATTTATTTAGTTCATAACATTTTTCCCCGTTATTAGTAAAATAATCTGCCAGTGGAACTAGAGCTGGGTTGCTAGGCGACAGGTTGGGTTTAGCTGGCGTTGCTAGGTAACAGCGCAGGGCCAGTTGAATAATCTGTCACTGGAACTAGAATTTTTAAATCAATATTAAAGAATTATTGACTTAAACCACGCCTCTATATCTGGCAAAAATGTTACTTGTAAGTTAATTTCTTCTTACGTCAAGTGAACTAAGATATTTACGCTACAAATTAGACCAGAAATACCAGATTAGATTTTATGTTTTTGCGGTGTGCTTCTTGCTTTCAAATAAGGCAAACTAATTGGAAAAATCAGTTTCCCTCCTCGCCTGTGGTGGCGCTACAAAAAGAACTATTGAAGAAAATGTCACAAAAACCTCCAAAGAAGATATGAGTGCAACTTCCTTCTTTATGCAATGTAAACAAAAATGGAGTAGCATGAGATTTTAGCTGTTGTAGGATTTCTCTCTTGTTTTTGGTTAAAGACCACAAGCAGTTTCTCCCGCTAACATTAGACTCTCTTGTTTGTTTTGGTTGTATTTACCCAGAATACCCTGCACTTATAATCCACTTCCTGCTTTTGGAGCTTTACAGTCCGCTTGGCGTTCACATATGCCTCACCAGAGTTCATTTCAACAGAACCCAGACAAAAGTTTGTTGGCGGACTAAAGTTTGCTGTTTTGGTTTACTGCATTTTTCTTCAGTGGTTCTTGATTGAGCGCCCCCAGAGGCGAGGAGGGGAACAGGATTTTCAAAGGGTTTGTTCACTTGCAGTGTAAAAGCGAATCGCAGCAGCTGAAAATATGACAAATGTTGCAAATTTGGTCCCCAATTGAAACGAATCTGCCGAACTACCAGCTGTCACCTACATACTTACTACTACTGGCTACCATAAAACATGTTTTTGGAGAAAGAAATGCAGCATCTGCTTCCCTTGGTATTTCTAAAGTGGATAAAGCGTTCTACTCCTGCAAAACTGAGCTGTATGAATGCTTGACTAATAACTGAGCCACCTAGCTTCCTGCAAGCGATTACTGCTCTATGCGATCCATCCACATTTGCACAGCAATTGGAGGCTGCTTATCAGGCTTCGACTTCCCAGGAAGGCTGCAAGGCTGAATGGCATGCTCACTGGCACGCTCGCTAATCTGTCCAGAGAGGAAATTAACGAGGAGAAAGTCTTTCTTGCTGTTTTGTGCGTGTCCAGACACAAAAGGAGCTTGTCATTATGTTAAAAACCAGAGATAAATTGGATCATTCCACCCTTGTGTCTGTTTAACCCTGCAGATTTATCTCTCTGAGCTCCAACCGAACCCAGATGGGGGAAAGGATGTGGAAGCTGAAGGAAGTGATTAATGTCGTTCACCACTGATCACTCACATTGCTTTTATTTTTACCCGACAAAAAACTCAAAGCTGTCAGAAGTTATTGTGATAAATGATAACATTGTTGCTTTGATGCCATTTTTAAGTGTGTAATGGTAATGGCATGATAATAATGGCAAAAACACTTTCTCAAAGATTCTCAATAACCTTTAACTTCTAACTTTAGAGCTTGAAGACATTTTAAATACCCAAAATAAATAAAATAACAAATAAAACTGTCTTTAAAAATGGCTAGTTGAGACCAAAACATTTATCATCTAGTTTTTGAAAATCATGCAAATGGAAATTATTAAGCTTGTTTTAATTTATCATGTGATTAATCGATTTATTGCAAAAGGCATTAGAGATAGAAATCACGTATTTTTAGGCTGCATTGCCATTTAATCAAACTCTAGTTTGTTTGTCTAGAACGTCCAGTTCGTTTGAAGAGGTGTGAATGCTTAATTAACCCAAAAAAGCAAACTCTGTTCCACCTACAAACCTCAGTCTCAGTTCGGTTAAAGTGAACTCTGGCGCAGTTTTAATGCATATGTGAACGTCAAGCAGACTGGAAACTGCTCCAAAAGCAAGAAGAGGATTATGGTGCAGGGCATTCTGGGTAAATAGAACCAAAACAAATGCTAGTTAGCCTAAAGCTAGCAGGAGAAATGGCTCAAAATAAATCCTACAACCATTAACAACTAACACTATTCTATTTTTGTTCACCATTCGTGAAGACGGAAGTTGTGCCCAGAGTCTTCTTCAGAGGTTTTTGTATTGTTTCCTTCGTGGTTCTTAGTGCAGCGCCCCCACAGGTGAGGAGGGGAACAGGATTAAATTAGTTTTATTCATTTGACTCAGTGCAGTGTGGAAACAAACCGCAGCAGCTGAAAATGTAACAAATGTAGCAATTTTGGTCCCTAATTGAACCAAGTCTACTGGACTATCAGGTGTGAAATTATCCTGTTTATTATGGAGGACATAAAGCATGTAGTTAATAAATACAATTTGATGCAAAGAAAGATCAAACTAGATAGAATATCTGTACAATTAAACTTTAAAAACAATTCATATTACTACCCTGATTTTTAGTTGTTTTTATCTCATGGATCATCATACAGGAGGTTATATATTAATGGGAAAAGTTTCCGGATGTGCAAAGCCAATAGAGAACACATACCTATAATTGTACAAATAAATATTCATGCCTAAGTTTTCAGATTTAAACCCAAAACCTACACTGAGGACAAAATGGAAACAAGTTGAAGGTGTGTTAGTGCTGCTGCAGTGTATTGTAAACATGTTGTAGCTTAGCTGCAGGTCAGTTCTCACCCTGAAGAAACAGAGAATGACTCTGGGAGGATTGGATAGCCTCTAAAACGGTTAGACCCCTCCGACGGCTCCAGTTTCACCCCCACCTGTCGACAGGTGTGCAGGGGGCAGGACGGGTGAAACTGGAAGTCTGAACCCTGAAGTCTTTTCATCGTCTGTCCATGAAGCCGACGCTGCGAGATCAAATGACCGACTGTTTCCATATAGAGGTACTTTCACCATTCAGATTAGTGGCAACAGTTACCGCACTGCAAAAACCCCCCACAAAATCTTTAATATTTTTGCTCTACTTTCTCGAGCAATTGTCGTAATATTGAAATAAGAAAAAACTAACTTCTCATCAACACATAGGAGCTTCTTTTAAGTCAATAACTCCTTAATATTGGTGAAAAAAGTTCTAGTTCTGCTACCAACTGTCCCGGTGCCGTTACCTAGCAACGCAGGCCCAGCTCAGCCGTTACCTAGCAACCCAGTTCTAGTTCCACTGGCAGGTTATTTCACTTATAACCTGGGAAAAATGTCTTGTTATAAGTGAAATAACCTGCCAAAGTAACCAATACATTTTCATCAATATTAAAACATTTAGTGTTGGCATTTAAAATTAAATCAAGCAAATAAGAGTTGTCAGAATTTTTTCCCCCAAAATGGACACTTGTTTGCGTATACAGAGCAGTAGTGCCGTTAAAAACAAGAAAAGATAAAGCACAAAATTTTCAGAAATTCAAGAATGTTCTGAGAAATTTCTGAGTTTGAAAAATTGAAGATTAGCTTGAAAAAAATTCAGAAAAAAAATATAAAATTTTTTTTGAATTTTTCTGCATTTCAAAAATTGAAAGTTTCCATTTTTTTGTGGTGAAAACTTATTCCCCCTTTTTTCTAATACGCCATCATAGATTTAACACATTTGTTGTATTTGAAGAAAATCATTTCATTTTCAGTTTCTTTTGGGCTTGATTGAAAAAATTTTGTTTAAGTAACAAGAACAGGATTTGGGTCACTTTCTTTCAAAACATTTTCAGCATTAAATCAAGTTTAATAATTTAAATCAAAGCTGATTTGGGTGCACCAAAGTTGCCTTTCCAGTAAAAATCTCTGGATAAATGTGGATTTATCTTTTATTAAAGCTTAGTTATAAAAACACTATGTGCTGTACTTTAATAATTTTACCACTTTGAGTGATTTATTTTCCTTGCATATGGCACATCAAAACAGATTTCAATAAAAAATAGACTGTTAAAGTAATAAAATATTTCCATTTGCAGTCGGTGAGTGACCTCTGTAGCTTTTTAAAACCCGGCTGCATCACTTTCTTTGTGATTTCCAATCCTCTGCCTCCTTCTCTCAGCGGCTCTGGTTGAAAATAAAGTCTATTATCTGGTAATGACGTATAATCCTGGATTTTGCAGTCTTGGTGCAGTGCTGTTCCTCTGCTGCTTATGACTCCTCAGTGCAGAGAAATATGTGCTGAAACATTTTTTAACAGACGCTAAATTATTTATATTGCAGCATTTCTCAGAAACTTCAGAATTTATTTATTAATTTTCATGCTAAAGATCATAAATGTCAAGGTAAAGATGCATTTATTAAGATCTGCAGGTTGATTCGTGCTGCAGAAAGTAAAGATTATCTGGTGATAAAAAAGCATAAGAAAAGGCAAGGATATAAAATAGTTCAAATACTCAAACATCAAGGCTCACATTGCTAAAGAAATAAAAGGTGTAAAAACATTAAAAACCATTTTTGGAGATGTGAATGCGTAATAAAACTTTGACACGGACCAAAACAGCAAATTCTGGTCCGTAATAAATCTTAGTTTGGTTTAAGTGAATTCTGTTGCTGTTCGAATGCATATGTGAACGGCGAGCGCTCCAAAAGCAGGAAGCAGACTACAACGCAGGGCATTCTGGGTAAATAGAACCAAAACAAATGTGCTCGTCTGGCGCTAGCTGGAGAAATAACTCAAAATGAATCCAACTCCATTTTTGTTTATATTTTGTAAAGAAGAAAATTGTGCTCGGCATTTTCTTCAGAGGTTTTTTGTTATTTCCTTCAGTGGTTTTTGATGCAGCGCCCCCACAGGTGAGGAAAGGAACAGGTTTTTCTAAAGGTTTGGTTCATTTGACAAAAATGTGAAAGCAAACAGCATCAACTGAAATTGTAACAAATGCTGCAATTTTGGTCCCAAATCAAACTGAATCTACCTTCATTTATGGTAAAAAGGAAGTACAACTTTAAAGTTTTATTACATGAATAAAAAGTAAAGACTATTAAACTTTAAAACACAAGAAATTCTTGCAACCTAATGTGCAGCTGTCTCATCACAGCTTATTGTTTCCTCTGGTGTAAAATATAGCATCTAGTGCTAAAACATGCAATTATCTCACTTGATTTACTATTATTTCAAATATAATAGCGTTTTTATTAAGCTTTTATTCAACAATTCTGTGAAAAACAATGGCAAGATATCACACTTTGGCGTACTCTCACTAAACAAAGCAGTTTTTGGACTAAATCACACATGCTTTATATTTTATAGCAAATCTGTGAGCAGTGAGGATAAATATATATCTGAGAAAAAAGTGTGAGGATAAATGAAACCACTGGACCCTTTAGGAGAGTGCAGGCGTAGTGGAGGAGATGAGGAAGGTGCAGACCTCCACGGTCTTCTCTGGTTTGTCACACAGCCAACAACATTGGCAAAAGCTTGATCAGGTGGTGAAGCACAGGGAGAGGCTGCAGGGAACAGAGCAGAACCAGCTGGAGGAAACTATTTTCACAAAACTCCTAAAGCAACAGAATCAATAGACTTTGGTCTGAGAAGCAGAACTAAATCTGACATTTGAAAATGTGGCATTTGGCGTCGCAAAAACTGCAAACCAAAAGGTGTGAAGATTATTTTCCAAGGATTTATTGTTTCGTGTTTATTTTTTTTAGGTAGACCCTTGTAATAGAGCAAATTTTTACCTCCAAAAGGTCTTCCTTGTTTTTATTTTTAAGGCTAGTTAATAGTTGCTAACTAACATAAACTTGTTGAGAAGGCACTTGCGGTTGGTTCAGTATTTGCGGATTCACTTTTTTCCCGAGCGCATATTTAAAATTCTCATACAAAAATTCAGGATGATTGAACAGGCAATTCACCAAATAAGGAAGTAAGTCAAGTAATTAGGAGATAGGGAATGATGTTAACATTAGCTTCTGTTTGATTAACCGTTAGCAATGCTGCCTTGAAGGAGGTAACAACTTGTGCTAGCTTGCTATATCACTATCTAGCTAGCTCGATAAATACCTCACAAGATCGCTAGTTAAATAGATAGCTAGAGAGATAGTGATCTAGAGAGCTATTTATCTCGCTCGCTTGCTCTTTAAATGACTAGCTCTTTAGGTTGCTAGCTAGCTAGTTAAATACCTTACTAGATCGCTAGCTAGCTAGCTAGCTAGCTAGCTAGATAGATAGATAGATAGATAGATAGATAGATAGATAGATAGATAGATAGATAGATAGACTGCTAGCTAGCTAGCTAGATAAGGACCTCATAAGATTGCTATGTAGCTAGCTAGCTAGCTAGCCAGACAGATTGGATCAAGCTGCTGGTCCCTTCAGCTTAACAAAGATGTTATTAAAGCACTAAACCAGCTATTTAATGAGTCTCTGAGATTAGAAGCAAATTAAAGCAATTACTCAGTACAGCAGTTTAAAGAAAATTACTTTCTTTGTAATATTTCCTCCTGATTCATCTTAATTTGTTCTTTCTCTGTTCATAACTCCTGCTCATTGCTTCACCTTATGCAAAATGAAGCTTGGCTGAAGAAATATTGCACACATCTTTTACATAATTTGATTTCCTGATATTCAGGCTTGAGTGTTTTTCAGATGAGCATAAATAATGGATGGTATAATTGCTGTCAGTCTAAACCAGCACACTTCATGCTACTTCTTAATACTTCTTTTGACTTCTGGATTTTTATAAATCTGATCCTAATGGGATGCTTATCACTGTAATGTGAGCGAGCCGTGAGCCTCATTCCAGTTAATTTCATGAATGCACCGGTTGCAGATGACTTATTTCTCAAAACGACGGTGAAGGACATTGAAGATGACACTTTGGGTTGCTTGCTTTGCACATTTCAAAGTGAGATGATAATGCAGCTTCATTTGCAGAGATGTAGATGTCTGTGCAGAGCAAGGAAGTTAGTCAGAGATGCGACAAAGCAGCTCAGAGTCTGACTGGCAGGACGTTAAATACGATGACGTGGGGTGAGAGGGATGAGCAGAAACAGATTACTGACAGTGACACCAGGTCAGGGGGGGCAAAACTGTACACTCAAATAAATAAAAACAACAAGCAAATTCAGCAACCAGATATTTATTGTAAATCCAAAACATGAAGGGGATTTTTACAAGAGTGTCAGAGCATTTGTGGGAAAAAATGGGGTAAATTTTCAGAAATAGCCAAGAAAACTTGGAATTTTCTAAAGACAATTTTTAACATTTGAAATTCAAAAATGTTCAAGTTTTTTTGTAGAAAATATCTGATATTATCCTAAAACAATTTTTTTTTTTTTTTTGAGAAAACTTTGGTGGTTTCTCTCAAAATTTATGATTTTTGGCAGAAATTAGTTTTTTTTCTTTTTCTTCTACAATACGCCGCAGCAGATTTGCTGTATTTTGAGAAAAACACCTAGTTTCAGTTTCTTTTGGGAATGACTAAATAACTCTATCTTCTATAATAAAAACAGGATTTGGGTCATTTTGTTTCAAATGTTTCTGAAGCTGATTTGGGTGGAACAAAGTTGACTTTTCAGTAAAATCGGCGGATAAACTCGGTTTTAACTTTTGTTATAATTTGGTCACAAAGTATTTTTAATTACTTGAGTAATTTTATTGTGAAGTATCTCTACTTTTGGGTAAAATTTCTGGATTTTCTACCCACTGAATGAAATATAAACTTGTTTTAACCAAAATTCACCAGACACACACCTGCAGTTTTTGTTAAAGATTCAGAAGTTTTATATTAAAAGAAACTGATTTGTATGATAATTTTCTCTTGCCTGAGTTTGGTATTTTTTGTTACTTATATGAATTATTGTAATTTTCGTCCTTAAAATACCAAAATTTCCACTTAACTTTATATTTTGATCCATCTGACGGTGTAATTTTAAAATATTAAGTGATTGATAATTTGATCAGTTACTCAGTATTTGAGTAAACCTTCTACCAAATAATTTTTTACTCTTACTTGAGTAATTTCTTGGATGGCTACTTTTTATTTTGAAGTATTGCCACTCTTACTTTAGTACAGTTTTTTGGAACTCTACCACCTCTACTTGGTTATAAAAAGATAAAAACTTTGTGTTGTACTTTATATTTTCCTGTGTAAGAAAATTATGTTGGTAATAATTTTATTCTGGTTTTAATTAAAATGTTTCCTTGCATTTTGGCACAAATTCTCCATTTGCAGTCAGGGGCTGCACAAAATCAACGCAGCCAAAATGCATTGATTTTTCCCTAGATGACTGTGTGGTGAATTATTTTAATATCCATGTGAAAACAGGAGATTAAAATAAAGCTTGTCTTCAAA
Organism: Poeciliopsis paucimaculata; assembly: GCA_903067055.1. Classification (NCBI taxonomy): domain Eukaryota; kingdom Metazoa; phylum Chordata; class Actinopteri; order Cyprinodontiformes; family Poeciliidae; genus Poeciliopsis; species Poeciliopsis paucimaculata. The sequence continues at coordinate 23,796 of CAEGAD010000408.1, forward strand.
AACTCATGAGAATTCAGTCACACAAAAAGGCAAAATGGAGAAATATAGTGGAGAGGAAAAGGGCAGCATGAACAGCCGAGAAACATCTCAGCGCAGTGAGGCGAATGTGGAAGCACAGCAGCTTTAAATAGGCCCTTTTATCGAGCGGGGGAAGAAAAAAAGAGCAGAATACCTATTCTGGCATTGGGGAACACGGATGCATTTCTGGGAAAGATGAAGCTAAGGTAATATTTACAGATACTGTGTCAACAACCTGAACATTTGTGATCAAACAAGCAAAGTCTGGCAAGCAGAACTATGCAGAAATACAAAATGAGTATTGCGTGTGCTATATCACGTTTAAACATTCAACTGAATACAAAGAAAAGGTAAAATATTTATTAATATTTTATAGCGTTTGCATATTTTCTCAATGGTTAGCTTGAAGTTCTTCCCCCATCATGAAACTTTGAGCCATAAATATGAACCTGCATGTTAAGCAGAGTTTTTATCTCTCCTTTCCAGAGGCACAACATTTACAGGAACAGTGACGTATGCCTGACAGAAAATGTAAATGTTCTGCAGATATAAGTTACAGCGGAGAGGGAAGCATTTATGCTGTGTATTGAGCAGAAAACATCCAACATTCGGAGGTGAAACATTATATAAACATCCTTAATTTGGTCCGTGTGATGATTACTTGAGTATCATTTTTATGTACTTTATCCATCTGTGATGTTATGTTTGTAGATATGCTGCAGTTTTTCAGCTAGATGTGGTTCTACACCGCAAAACCACAAAATCTGAAGTATTTTTGGTGTCGTTTCTAGTGCATATATCTTAAAAGATTATGTAATTCATAACGAGACATTTTTCCCACGCATTAAATTAATTTATCTGCTAATGGAACCAGTACTTTTTCATCAATTTTAAGGAATTATTTACTGAAAACAAGCCTCTATGTCTTAGTGAAAAGTTACCTTTACGTTAATTTGTCTTATTTCAGGTGGACTAAGATCTTTTCACTAGAAAATGTTGGTAAAATTGAGTATTTTTGCAGTGCACTTCTACTTATTTGACCAGAATATCCAGGATTTTTTTCTCAATCAGGCACATGATCTGCGTCTGAAAGCGAAAGCCTTTTGGACTCGCCCCGCCCCGGAGGTCGACCTCCCGGCTGAGAGGAGCGTGTCTCTGGGACTCGGTGATATCCCTCGCCGCCGCCACCGCGGCACGCTCCGTGTTCGGTTTGAACTCCTCCAACGTTACGCTTCTTCACACACAGACAATCAACTGAATCTCATCCAATTACTGGGAGAACAAGACACGGTTTAGCATAATGAATTATTCAAAACCCAACGGAGACACACCACAAAGGTCAGAGTGTAAATCCGGAGGCCTCTCGTCTGAATCCATTTGATAGATTATTGCTCAACTTCAGCCGACATGCCATAATTAAGTTGCCTTTTTGCACATGTGGGACTCCAATCTGCCTCTCAGTGATTAGCGTTTTAATTCTGGACGTCGTTGGTGCGAACTCCAACCCTGAGTTAAATTAAAGGAGTTTAACCAGTTTCAAGAAGATTTTCTGTTATTATAGTTAACTAAAAATAACAAAAACTAAACTGAGAAGACATAAATAAAGACGTAATTGATGGGGAAAAACTATAACTAACTGTATCATGTGTTTATAATATTAACTAAAACTTACTGAAATTATAAACAATGTCTTTTGTTTTTGTGTTTATAAATCTATTTTTAAGCCTTTTGAACTGATGTGAAATTTATTTTATATTCCTCACAAGCAGTTTACATCAGTTTATGTCAGTCTACAAAATTAGGGAGAAAACACCAGTGAGTTGGTTTTTTAACAATAATTGAATTCATTGTTTGAAAATAGTATCTTCTGATGAGTATTCATTACCCAATAAAAATACTTTTACTTTTTGAATTTTGCACCTAAAAAAGAACCAAAGTATGAAAAAAACTAAACTGCTACTACTGTGAGTAATAAAAACGACTCTACATTAAACAAGTAATAGCTAATAAAAACTGGCAAACAAAAACAATCACAAAGAACTAAAACAAAACTAAATTCAAAAACCAAAACTATTAAACCCTGATGATGCTGCATTAAGTATTCGTTTAACATTTGGTCACATATTGTTGGATTTTTTTCCCTCCCCAACTCAATGTATAAAATATAAGGTTGGATAGGAAAATCAGCGCAACATCACCTGATTTCATTTCAGGCTTTTTTCGTTCACGTCGTAGCGCTTTCGTTCACGTCCTACAGCTTTCTTTCATATCGTAGCGCTTTCGTTCACGTCCTAGAGCTTTCGTTCACGTCGTAGAGCTTTCGTTCACGTCGTAGCGCTTTCGTTCACGTTGTAGCGTTTTGTTCACATCCTAGAGCTTTCGTTCACGTCGTAGCGCTTTCGTTCACGTTGTAGCGCTTTCGTTCACGTCCTAGAGCTTTCGTTCATGGCGTAGAGCTTTCGTTCACGTCGTACAGCTTTCTTTCATATCGTAGCGTTTGTTCACGTCGTAGCGCTTTCGTTCATCGTTCACATCGTAGAGCTTTCGTTCACGTCGTAGCGCTTTCGTTCACGTCGTAGCGCTTTCTTTCACGTCGTAGCGCTTTCGTTCACGTCGTAGCGCTTTCGTTCACGTCCTAGAGCTTTTGTTCACATCGTAGAGCTTTCTTTCATATCGTAGCGCTTTCGTTCATGTCCTAGAGCTTTCGTTCACGTCGTAGAGCTTTCGTTCACGTCGTAACGCTTTCGTTCACGTCCTAGAGCTTTCGTTCACGGCGTAGAGCTTTCGTTCACGGCGTAGAGCTTTCGTTCACGTCCTATAGCTTTCGTTCACGTCGTAGAGCTTTCTTTCGTATCGTAGCGCTTTCGTTCACGTCCTAGAGCTTTCGTTCACGTCCTAGAGCTTTCGTTCACGGCGTACAGCTTTCTTTCACATCGTAGCGTTTGTTCACGTTGTAGCGCTTTCGTTCATCGTTCACATCGTAGAGCTTTTGTTCACATCGTAGAGCTTTCTTTCATATCGTAGCGCTTTCATTCATGTCCTAGAGCTTTCGTTCACGTCGTAGAGCTTTTGTTCACGTCGTAACGCTTTCGTTCACGTCCTAGAGCTTTCGTTCACGGCGTAGAGCTTTTGTTCACGCCCTAGAGCTTTCGTTCACGTCGTAGAGCTTTCTTTCATATCGTAGCGCTTTCGTTCACGTCCCAGAGCTTTCGTTCACTTCGTAGAGCTTTCGTTCACGTCATAGCGTTTTCGTTCACGTCGTAGCGCTTTCGTTCACATCATAGAGCTTTCTTTCATATCGTAGCGCTTTCGTTCATGTCCTAGAGCTTTCGTTCACGTCGTAGAGCTTTCGTTCAGCTCGTATAGCTTTCGTTCACGTCGTAGAGCTTTCGTTCACGTCGTAGCGCTTTCGTTCATGTCGTAGAGCTTTCGTTCACGTCGTAGAGCTTTCGTTCACGTCGTAGCGCTTTCGTTCATGTCGTAGAGCTCTCATTCATGTCGTAGAGCTTTCGTTCATGTCGTAGAGCTTTCGTTCACGTTGTAGCGCTTTCGTTCAGCTCGTATAGCTTTCGTTCAGCTCGTATAGCTTTCGTTCACGTCGTAGAGCTTTCGTTCACCTCGTAGCGCTCTCGTTCATGTCGTAGAGCTTTCGTTCATGTTACAGTGCCTTTGTAACTTTAATTGTGCTTTCAGTTTACTGAAGTGTTTTGCACCTCAGGGCCACTGTAGGAATAACCTTGGCTGCATCTTTCACTCGTCAACGACAGACGCAGCACAGATCAGGCAGTGAGAAAGTTTTAATTCAGACTGACAGCTGAGCTCCTTCGGCTAATTCTCAAAGACACTCTACAGTGACAGCGTAGAGGAATGACAGTCTCATCACAGCTAGAATCTGGATCAAATGTTTTCACAACAAACGCAGAGCAAATTTACATTCTGCTCTCAATTAAAAATATATTAGCTGCAATAAAATGTGGGGAATTTATGTGTAAATCTGTATGTTTCAGCTTCATCCACTTCCAAAGTTTACATCGTCTGCTCTGTTAATCCCTGCAGAGTGGGGCCGATGTGGCAGGCAGCCATTTAGAGGAGCTGGCACAATGTTTGTTTTTGTCATTTGGAGAACGGAGCCGCCGCCGGTTGTGACGGCCATGAATGTGGTCCAAATGTAATTCAAGAGGCTTTTACGCTAAGCTCTCACTGGGAAATCAGTTCAAATGTTTGCTGTTTATTGGGCCAGGGGCCAGAATCACTACAGGCCTGATTTAAAGACGGACCTGGAAGAAAAAGAAACTTATTTAAACACCATTTAATCTTTTTAGAAATGTAGAAATTCATCTTGAAGAGAGTACAATGAACTTGCAAGTATTTTGGGTCTAGTTCTATTAGTTTACTTAAAATAAAACAAAAATTAGCATCCAAGTAACCTTTTAGTAAGATATAGGAGCTTATTTTAAGTAAATTATTCCTTAAAACTCAGAAAGAAATATCTGTTCCATTGGCAGATTATTTCACTTAAAACAAGTTTTGGCTTCTTATAAGTGAAATAATAAGAAATTATTATTTTTAAAAAATCAATATTAAGGATTTAGTTCTTAAAACAAGCTCATATCTGTAAAGTTACTTGTTAGTTTTGTTTTATTTCAAGTGAACTTGAGGCCAAAAATACGTTGGTTAAATTTTACAAAGTGAAATAATCACACACGCACACACGCACACACACACTTCTGTTTCCACTGTAAAGCGGCTCATTAGTTAACTGTGAGCACGATGTATCTGCTGAGTTTCTGTCTTAAAAATGACATTTTAAGTGCCAACAGAGGTTTTTATTCTTTAAACCTTTTCTGCATTCTTAAATAAATAAATGTGAATTTATTCTGATTTAAGTTCCAATCACAGCTCATATTTCACTGCAAAGGAATGTTTCTCCTTCCAGCCTGTTTTTACTTTTACTACTTTCTTTTATTTCACATATCCTGGGTTGCCTGATCAGAATGGATGACCCGCTCCTTTAAAATGCTTGGCTCAGAGTTATAAAACGATAACAAATGAAATGTTTTTCACATGCCTGCACAATGTCCTGTCTGCCTTAACCACTGAGAAACGGGGTCACTGCTTTGCTCTGGGCTGACGTAAACAAAAGTAACGTAACTGGGAGAACGAATGTCAGCAGATCTCTGCCTGCATGTTGTTGCTACTGATTCACTTCAGGAAAATAAAAAAACATTTCACTTTTTATTGCGAGAATGAATAAATCCAACATTTCTAATGTGTTAGCAGCACATTTAATACGGGCACCACAAAAAGGGAAATGTCAGTGAAAACCTAAGGACACATTGTTATTTAGTAGCTGGCAGAAAAGTTACTCAATAAAAAAATAAAATAAATAATTTGGGAGTTAATTTTTCAAAGTCATAGTTTCATAATGTTATTCCTACATTTATAAACATCACAGTTTCTAATAAAGCTAAATAGCTAAATAGCTACGTATTGCTAAAACGTAGCAGCCAGCTACTCCATTTTAGTAGCAGTTTGCTACTAGTAGCAAGTTAAATATTGATAGCAAGCTACATATTTAGCTTTCTAACTAAGTATGCAGCTAACAAGCAGCTGGCAGGAGCTATCTAGCATCCTGCCAGCTAAATATCTAGCTAGTAAACTACATATTTAGCTTACTAGCTCCATATTTAATAGTTAAATATGTAGCTTCTGAGCTACATATTTAGTTAGCTGCAGGCTAGCCTGCTAACTAAATTTAGATTGCCATCTAAAATATATTTCACCATGTTATTCATACATTTATAAATGTCACAGTTTCTAAATAAATATTTAATTCACATGCTGATAATTTAGTTTACAAACATAATATTTAGCTTGAAAATTAAATATTTTATTTGTAAACTAAATACCTGGTTTACAATCTAATCATTTAGCTACTAATTATATATTTAGTTTTCAAATGAAATATTTAAAAAACTAAATAGTTACCTTGTTAATATGTAGCTAGCAAGCAACATATCTAGTTAGCAACAAGCTAAATGTAGGTTTATAGCCATATATTTTGCTTGCTAAATAAATATGTAGGTAGAAGTTAAATATTTATCTACTATCCAATTTAGATTGCTGATAAGTGGAAGTGGACTATCAAAATAAAAGCGGCGCTTTGCAGACTTCTATGTAAACTCTTGGTGCTGTCGAGACAAGTAGCGTTTTTCCCTCTAAATGTTTTAACAGTAAAAGCTAAAACATGGTGTCTTATGTTTTCAGCTTGTTAGATGAAAATAATCGAGAATTGAAAAACTTTTGTTAATATTAATGTTGCTACCATAGGATTCGGTTAAAATAAAATTTGTTTTATGAACTACTGCATGTTTTCTGTACTAAGAAAAGAGTTGAGATACTGAAGCATCTAAATGTGATAACATTTGTTTTACTTCATTTGTAAAAACAAAATAATCTAAATCACTCTGTTGGTGTCAATCTCCCTCACCCACATCTTTAACCGCATGTTTATATTCACTCTGCCACAAACGCTTTTGACTTAAATTGCCTTCCAATTAGAATTTAAACACCATCTAGTCCGTCTTATTTTGCCTGCAGCTGTGACACCATGTGTTTAACAAAGTGAGCCTTAATTTCACAGCCTGTTTGGAGCCCCACACATTGATCTTACAAAGAGACAGGATGGTGTTTAGCTGCGAATCCTCAGCAGAGAACCAGGAAACATATCAGTGGTGATAATTAGATGTGTGACGGCAGAGCTGGCTTATTAGAGGGCTGTCATGGCAGCGGTGTGGAGGTTTGTGACAATGAAAAGCTACTTAAATATTCATTGCACGGGCAATTCCCAGTACAGTGCCTTTAATATAACAATAATTGCCTCTCAGGGGCATCGGGGTGCAGCAGCGGTGGGTTATTTGCATGCATGCTGAAGAGATATACGATACCAGGAAGTGACATTTGATTAGAAATTACAGGAAACAACAAGCGACCAACATTTAAAACTCAGAGGCTCAGATTAAGCAACCATTTTAAAACTGGTTGCTTAATCTGAGAGAAATCTGTCAATCAGATGGCCTAGTTAAAGGAGAAAATGTTTGTTTTTAACACAAGTAATCGCTTTTTTCATATATGGAAAACTTTGTTCCAACTATCACAGGAGAAATATCTAAAAATAAACGCAGAGAAAGATGATGGACGGAAAAGAGAATAAAACTTATTAAAAGACAGACGGACGGATGGCTAGTTGGTTGGTGGGTTTATGGTGGGATTATGGTTGGATGGTTGGAGGAATGGTTGGTTGGATGTTTCTTTGGATGTTTGGTTGGTTGATTAGTTGGATGTTTGGTTGGACAACAAACTTTTGGTTGGATGTTTGTTTGGTTGGATGAACGTTGGATGGTTGGTTGTTTGGTTGGATGCCTGCTCTAACTGCTGGTCTCCTGTCAGCTCCTCTCTGTGCTGCAGTGGCTCAGTTAAAGCCCAGTCCGTGTCAGAGCAGCGTAGTGCGGTGGCGGATCGTTCTCAGAGTCCTTGGTGGAAAGCGCCGCGTCAGCAGAACGTAAATCCACGCGGCGCCTCGTCTGAACCTTCAGCGAAAAGCCTTTAACGGAGAATGAGCCGCGCCAGAGTGAGTCAGAGCAGCATAATTAAAACATTCCCAACCCGCTCTCCTTTATCTGCTGCCTCTGTGTGTGTGTGTGTGTGTGTGTGTGTGTGTGTGTGGGTGTGTGTGTGTGTGTGTGGGGAAGATTTGCTATTTCTAACCCACCTATAGGCACAGAGAAACGGGGTCACACATCAACAATGTCGCTGTGACACGTTTCTCTCTGAACAATATGAGGCGACGGAGGAATGTCAGAAAATCAGGAGTGTTACGATTTGTCAGCACATGTAGCATATCAGACAATTTAATATTTCAGCTAAATCTTTCACACAGACTTGGAACAGATGATCTCAGAGGCATTCTTTGAAAAATTCAAGATGGCCGGCATTCTCACCAAGGAAAATGGTTTTTTTTTTGCACTAAAACTGCCTATATTTATTGTAGCTCACTGTAACATGTCCTGAACGTCACCATTAGTTGTATTTTACAGATAATTAGTTTTGGTGTCAAATATTACATAATTAGATCCATAGAAATCATATTTACTGATAATTCTTTGGTTTTCCAAGATGGCCACAATATATGTGATGAAAAATAGATTTTTGCATTAAAGTCACCAATTAGATGAACATGTTTGGAGTCAAATTATAGCCTTTGAGCCTTGTAGAAATGTATCTTTATCGGGAACAAAAGTTCATAGAGTCATAAAAACAGAAAACATTTTATTGATTTAAAGGGCTGAAATTGGGCGTCCATTTTGAAATTCAAGTGACTAATGGAAAAAGTGACAAACAACCAACCTGAGGGGTGAGAATGTATATTTTTATGCTTGTATCCACACTTGAAATATTTTTACAGTGAAGTAACTAATGTTATCACAGAGACACAGTTTCAACAGCCTCTTCCAGCTCCATTATTCTTCCATAACTTAATTAAACTCCACTGCTAAACTCTTCCATATAAGGACAAGAAGCTCCAGGGAGATGATGAGTATTAAAAAAACACACCTTGCACCTGGACTGGATGTAAAACACAAGTCCAAACATCTGTGAAATGCTCTGGATGTTAATGAATTAACTTTTAATTGGATCTGAAGTGCCCCAGACGGTCCTGTAGTTAAAGTGGTACATGTAATTAAACGCTTAAAGCCCATTATGTGGGCTGTAATTACGTCTTTAATGGGAACAAAAGTAGAAAATGGAATGAAGACGCTCCAGCTGTCGTCAGTTCATGAGTTCTCGAGTTTTCTCTGAAATATTTAGTTTAGAATGTAATATTTAGTTAGCAAAATAAATATTTAACTTGGAGCTAAATAGTTTGCAAACTAAATATTTTGTTCATAAACTAAATATTTAGTTTGTAAGCTAATGAAATACTTAGTTAGCTTCCTAATTAAATATTTAATTTGAAAGTTAAATATTTAGTTTGTGAATTAAACATTTGCAAATGTATAAATAACATGATGACTTTGAAAAATGAACACCAACAGTTTTTTTTCCCTCTATAATGTTATAAAGTTTACCGTTAACTTTTTATAGTGTAACTTTACAAACATTGATTTCTGCATCTTTGCAGGAAGATTTGAAACGTTTAAGTTGAACTGTCACACCTTTATGACGTCACGCAGCATGTGGGTCAAACTCTGCGCTTTAATTTGAAAGGTATCGCGGAACGGAAACGCTCAGGTCTGGACCACCTTGACTTCGTCACGTTGACCCAGTTTCGTTCATTCGCGCTCGCGCCGCTTGCCCGTTTGAATGAGCGGCGCGCGCGGCTGCTCTGCCTTGCGCACCTTGCCGCTTTGCCTCTTCGTGCGCCTCACAATGCTGGAAACCAAGTTTGCGTCCCCGAGATGAATCCGGCCAACGAGACCGAGGGAAGCGCGGACAGGTACCTGTTCGCGGCCGGAACCTACAAACTTCTGGCGGTCGCCATCGGAACCATCGGAGTGTTCGGGTTCTGCAACAACGTGGCGGTGATTTTGCTCTACTGCAGGTTCAAGAGGCTGCGCACGCCCACCAACCTGCTGCTGGTCAACATAAGTTTGAGTGATTTTCTGGTGTCGGTCATCGGGATAAACTTCACCTTTGCGTCGTGCGTCAAAGGCAGGTGGATCTGGAGCCAGGCGACCTGCGTCTGGGACGGGTTCAGCAACAGCCTGTTCGGTGAGAAAATGCGCCCAATCTGGGAACAAATGTTTTTATTATTATTCATTTATTTTTGCTTAAAAAATATCATTAAAACACAGTTTATAGGACCAGATATTGATTATTTTCCTAATCGATACCTTATTTCACAACTATCCAAAATAGTACGTAATGCATATTAAATTTAATTGACTAAAATGTATTACAAGATGTTTATCGTCTTATTTACAAAAGAATTTATTTGTTTTCCATTTTTTATGGATTTCTAATATTCTATTAAAAGGTTTGTAAAGCTGTTTTTTAATTAAAACAGCTATATTTTTATTTTATTATTTTTATCACTGCATCATGCAGATGTAATCTTATTTAACAAGAAGACATTGAATTGTTTGTTAGCATTTTCTATGTATTTCTAGTACTGCATAAAGGAGTCTGGGAATGCTTTTTTGTTTTAATTAAAATTGAGCATTGCATCATGGTGGTTGTTTTAACAAAAAATATTTATTTGTACTATAGAGGGCATTGCATCCTGCAGATATAATGCTTACTGTCTTATTTAACAAAAATGAATTGAATTATTTGTTTATTTGTACTTTTTAATATCTAATAATGTATAAAAAGACTCAATAAAAGACCTGGGAAGCTTTTTTGATTAGAGCTGAGCCTCCAGCAACCTAAATGTGTCACCTTATCAGGAAGAGTTGCCTGTTTTTCTGACATCTCGTTGGGATGACACACATTCCCTCTCATTACCATAAGCAGAGCTGTATTTAATAATGAAGTGTGAACAGGCACTTTTTGGCTGCCACCACCGTTCGACCCCCAGCCCCAGAGGAAGACCGAGTGATAATGAGCTCATTAGAAAAACCCTTCTAGCCTTTTTTTTTTGCTTTTTGTTGCTTTCTCATCATCAGAGTGCTGGACAGTTGCCCTCCACTCCCGTCATCCTGCCGTCCTTTAGCTGACATTGCATTGAGCCTGCAGGATGTGAGGAACGCGTCCGCCTGCCTCTGTCAGCGCGCAGTACTGCAGCGACATGTTTGTTTTTATCTTTCATGTTTGCATTTCAAACATGTCACAGGAGACATTGCAGATCAAAAAGATGCAAAGTTGATGTTCACGTCGATTCTCGTACTGTACATCTCATTTGGCAACCTGCTCTGGCCTATATTCACAAAATGATCCAAACCTGGAAGATAATGAAAGATTAAGCTAAATTTAATGAGTGTTCACTCATAAATTAGCTGGAAATCATCTATTCTTTTGTCTTACGATCCAAGTTCACAGAGATTAAAGAGCTGCAAGAAAAGACAAGGTTTTTTGATGCTTCAGCAAAAGCTGAGAAATCTGAATTACTTATTTCTTGATGTTTTTTTTAATTCCTTGTCTTGTAATCTATATTTTTTCTTGACTAAAAGGTGTTGAATGATGTTTTTATTTTAAAGAATGGATATTCTTTACAGTAGGACCAAAGTGATTAGTCGTGATTAATTGATTAGTGAAATAACAGTCAATGATGCTTGGAATGTATCACTCTGTGTGTAATGGGTTTCTTTTGTTAAGTGCATTGGGATCCAGTAGATTTTTACTAAAACTGAGATATTTTAGTTTAAAAAAAAATTTTAAGTCACTTTTGAAACACTGACATAAATAAACGACTATCTACAAGATGAAAATCTATTTTTACAATTAAGGCTGAAACAATTAATCATTCCATAATCGTCAATTAGTTGACGATTATGTCAAAACTGCACAAAATGTACACATTTTTCATTTAAGATTAAGTTTTAGCTTCATCTCGTTCAGTTTCTGTTAAAAAAAATCACCTTTTGCTACCCAGTTATTAATAGTTTCAGCCAAAATATAAATCAAAAGATTAGCTTATTAGTTTGGAAACTGCAGCTCAGAGGTGGAGCTGCACCTCGAAGGCGGGGCTACGTCCACCCAGGCGTTTTGGACAGCTGAGTGGTTTCCATGGAGATGAAAGGATTAATCAAACATTCATAAAAAAAATGACAGCAACACTCCAGGTATGTTTCTGTTGGTTAGTTGGATGGTTTCTTAATGAAAAAGTAGATTTTGCATCGCGCTGCCCCTTTAAGCTTTAAGAGTCGCTCTGAAATGACTGCTTGGTATTCGGTTTACTCCAGGAGAGTCAAACTCATTTTCATTTTGGGCCAAATCAAAATTATGAATCCTGTTAAAGGGCCAGTTGTGCCAGTTGTGTTGTTAACGACTGAAATGAAAGTCGGACCAAAGAGACGCTGAGTCGCCGCTCTCTCTCCTCCCAGGCATCGTCTCCATCATGACTCTGGCGGCTCTGGCTTATGAGCGCTACATCCGGGTGGTGCACGCCCAGGTGGTGGACTTTCCCTGGGCATGGCGGGCCATCGCCCACATCTGGCTGTACTCGCTGGCCTGGACCGGGGCGCCTCTGCTGGGCTGGAACCGCTACACGTTAGAGATCCACCAGCTGGGCTGCTCCCTGGACTGGGCGTCCAAAGACCCAAACGACGCCGCCTTCATCCTCTTCTTCCTCTTTGCGTGTTTCTTCGTGCCCGTTGGCATCATGGTCTACTGCTATGGCAACATCCTTTATACAGTCAGAATGGTAAGGCTGCGGATGTACGTTTTTGTTGTTTTACAAGAACACACACCTTCTGCTCTGCTGGAAGAAATTCTCCCTGCAGGTGACATTTCAATCATATTAAAGTCCTAATTTTGAAATGGCAGATCCACCGTTGGTTCTCTAAAGCTGACATTTCAAAGCTTTTCTGGTTTTATGCTCTAATCCCAACAAATTGACAATAAAGTCTGGCTCCTCAATACTCATTCTAGCATTTAAAAAGCATAAAGTTGGCCAAAAAAATCCATAATTCTGACCATTAAATACCTGAAATAGTTACATCCTGACTCAATATAGAAATAGGAATAAATTAGTTTTGAATTAAATTTTAGAAACAGGGTCACTGGTGGGGAAAATATCTAAATTTCAATCTTCAAAAACCAAAAAATGTGATTAATAAGTTAATCATCGCCCACTGCCAATTTAAACGTGATAAGGATTTCATCATAGCATTGCTGGATGCAGTTTTGCATTAAAGCACAGGTTCCCTTCTGCCACTGTAACAACAATAAAGGGCCGAACTGGCAGAGCAGGCAGCAGGAGAGATCCAAAATGAAAGGGTCATTAAGCTCACAGTGAGCAGAAGCAGAAAGAAAAGAATCCCAAACAGGCAAGAAATTAAAATGATCCAAATTACATCCAGACAAACAGCAGGTGTGAAGCTTTAAACTGTAACATGAGAGACATAATGATGGATGAATAGTTGCAAAACAGCAGGAAGCAACAAGAATGAAGCTTTGACCAAACAAATTACATGCAAATAAAATGAACACACAAAATAAACTCATCATTCATTTTTATGTAAGTGCACTTATATTACAAAGTCTGCTATTTCAAAACCAAACAAGAACTACAAAAAGCAGGGAGAAAATTTACCTTGGAAACAAAGACCCTTCTGTAAAAATAGCTTATTATTATGTAACTGAAATTACAGACTGATATTAAAATAAACAAAACATGTGGCTGTAACAAGAGTATGTTTTGCGCTTTCTATGCTTTTTTAAAATTTAAATCAGTTAAAGCAAGTTTTGAAATTGTCCTCTATTTTGTGTTTTCACAAATACATTAAAGGTTCATAAATTACAAACATTATTTGACAGAATCTGTTTGGCATAGAGTAATTCAGATGTGGTCTGAACAGTATAAATATGTATGTTTTGATGTTTAAATGTGGTTCAAACTTCTTTAAAAATACTGAAATAGCTATTTAATTAATCACGGCAATAATTTATCACAACATTTCCACTGGTCACAGGGAGTCTCAATTATGCAAAATTTACATTTTTTATGTTTTTGTACTTCCATTTGGGTCTCAACTACTTCTAAGAACAAACCAACCATTTAAAAAAATACATTAAAAAAAAATAAAAAATACGAGTCTGGAAAATGAGCAGTTTCAAAAACGTCCAGATTGCCAAGTCACAAATCAGCAGGCGCCGCACTGTTACCTAGCAACCCCAGCAAAGTTCCATCCGTTACCTAGCAACCCCAGCAGAGTTCCGTCCGTTACCTATCTATCAATCAATCAATCAAATTTTATTTGTATAGCACATTTCAGCAGCAAGGTATTTCAAAGTGCTTTACATAATAAACAGAAAAACACAGTCATGCAACATAGAATCAACAATCAAAAACTACATTAAGCCAAGTGCCATAACAATGCAAATAAAACATTTTTAATATTTAACTTACAAAACTCAGTTTAATGTGATGTTTAACCGACAAAACTCAGCCAACGGACATTGACCTAGCAACCCCAGCAGAGTTCCGTCCGTTACCTAGCAAACCCAGCAGAGTTCCGTCCGTTACCTAGCAACCTCAGCAGAGTTCCGTCCGTTACCTAGCAAGCAGAACTCCAGCATGTTTGGTCAGCTGGTTGCACCTCTGTTTGCGCTGTACAATGGCTGCCGGAAAAAGACAAGTGTTTTGTTGATGGTTTAAAATCCAGAAACCTCTTCCTGCAATCTTGTTGGTTGTACAGGAGGCTCCACTTCTGGTTTTCAAAGACGTATGGTTGTACAGCTGCGCATCTGTTGAGTTGGGGGCTTGTGGCCGGCAGCAGCTTTCTAGGATTTAAAGTGACAATTGACCCTAAAACGACTCATTCTGACAAAAATCTTAGTATCGAAGAATGATTTTGTGGAAAAAATATGACGAACATGTTTTGAATTATTCTAACCTGTTCAAGGAAGCATAGCAAATCCCACATGAAATAAGCAACAGAAAAATCAGAGTGGGGTGATATTTTCTGCCTTTTGCTGCCCTTCGTGTCATGCCGCCCAGGGCAGAGAGCCATTTCACCCAAAGACAAAATATAGTCATCACCAGACATTTCGCTTCCAGGTCAGTTCGACGCTCACGTAAAGATGAAAAACACAAACAACAAACCTTTAGTGCTCAAAAGCTGTGGTCGGTTTTTAGACTCCTGAAGCACAAATACCACATCACATCACTTCCCGTCGCCCTGATTTGTTTAACGACTTTAAATGTCACGTCTTCCAGGTCAGCTCCTCTAATTGTTTGCGCTCGGATAACATTTCCACTTCGTTGTGTTCATTTCATCATTTCTGCCTTAGTATCTCCCACAGTGAGCTCAGATTGAAAATGTTACCTGATATAACCTCAGGTTAAGCCATTCCTTCGAAAACATGGACTCCATTTTTTTTATGCTGACTCTTTCTAATTCTTGTGGAGATTTTTTTCATTACGCTAAATCTGCATGTAAAAAATGAAAACCAGTCTTAGTTCATTTCAAGTGACCCACATGTCTAGTGAATCACAGTTTCCTCCCTTAAATATTCACCATTTTGCTGGAAGTGTGAGCAGCGCCCTCCTCTGAGACCCCCGAATTCGAGCTGCGGAAAATTCCCAGGACGGCACCGAAGCCCGAGAGGAATCTCATCGCACTTCACGGCGATCCGGGAAAATCTTCAAAGAAAAAAAAAAAACCCCACTCTGAACGCTGCAGATTTCACTCCAGAGCAGCTGGCCTGCTTTTCCCGACACAGAAAAACCCCATCAGGCGTCTGAAGACCTGGAGAGAGCAGCAGATCGCTGACATGGAAATGGAGAAAAAATAAAAAACAGTTCATGAATGAAGCCACTAAAAACGATTATTAAATGATTACAGAAGTTCATTTTTTTATTCAGATTTAATAAAAAAAAATTTCAATGTTAAACTCATATTAATGAAAAATTCTTCAAAGATCGCCTGTAGCAGTCTGTATTGCAGCAAATTTGAAGAACCCTCTGACTAAAGACAGTTTGTTTTTCTAAGACAGTCTTATTAATACACCTGTTACAATAAATTGTCCCAGAAGTTATTGCAATGAACAATAATATTGTTTTGAGACCATTTTCAAGTAATATGATGGTCTTGGGATTCTGGTGGTGGCAGAATCATGATGTGGAGTCGACAAGGAAACTGATCATAGTTGATGCAAAGATGGAAGAAAACACATTTGAGGCGAAACCTTTCAAACGACATGAGCAGATTGAAACCGTGTTAGAAAAGCCCAGATGTTCAAACTTTTTACCACATTGGCCAAAACTGTTGACTCAACAAAAATAAAGTAACCTGATATTTAGTCTAGGTCTAAAACAAGAACATTTTTCCCAAGAACTCAAGACATTTTCTGATTAATCTCAGAAATATTCTAGAATTGCATTTGAATTTTAAAAAGTCAAAACTTCAACATTTCTTTGGAGCTCAGAAAATTCCTTTTTTTCTAGAAAATGTCTGAGTTTTTTTGTTTTTTTACTACTTCTTTAATTTTACTGTACAAAAGAAATATCTAGTTTTCATTTTCTTTTGGGTTTGATACATGTATTTTGAGTAATAAGAACAGGATTTCAGTCAATTTGTTTCAAAATATTTTCTATATTTAGCAAAGTTAAAGAAAGAATAAAAGCTGATTTGTTTTTTTTCTGCCAAAAACTTAGAAATTTTGTAATTAATCTCAGAAATTTTCTATAAAATTTTTGACATTTTAATTCAGAAATCTCCACGGTTTTTTGTTGAACGTTTCTGAGATTAGTCAAAAAAATTTCTACCAAATTTCCTTCTGAGGTTACGCTCAGAATTTCTACGTTTTTTTTGGCAGAAATTTACAAACAAATTTTCTTGACAAAAGCCATAATGTTCCGTTGCCAATTGTGCATGTTTGCTATGTTAAAAGACATCTAGTTTTCAGTTTCTTTTGGGTATTTTCAGTTATAAGAACAGGATTTGGGTCACTTTCTCTCCAAGTATTTGTTGTATTTAGCCAAGTTTAAGAAAGAATAAAAGCTGATTTGGTTGCAGCAAAGTCAGCTTTTCAGTTAAAGTCTAAGGATAAACTTTTGTTAATGTTTTAACTTCTTAAAACTTGTTGTACTTTGCCTGTTTCTGTGTAAGAAAATTATGTTGGTATCATTTTTTTTTATTTTTTAGCATGATTGCAAATTAAAAGTCTACATCTACCTCCACATGCCAAATATGTATCACTTTTGAATTGCAGTTGGGGGCACACCAAATTAGTACAAGGGCCACAAATGGCCCCCGGGCCACACTTTGGACATCCCCGATTTAAGTGATTTTTTTCCGTTGTCTCTCTGCAAACAAAAATAAATTAGATTTCCAAACTGGAATTGAATTCAACACCTCATATTTCTGAAATTAAACATTCAGATTTGCAGCTGAAGATGTTAAAGTCTTAATTTTCTCTTTCTGCAGCTGCGTTCCCTCCAAGACCTGCAGACGGTCCAGATTATAAAGATCCTGCGCTACGAGAAGAAGGTGGCGGCCATGTTCTTACTAATGATTTCCTGTTTCCTGGTGTGCTGGACGCCGTACGCCGTGGTTTCCATGATGGAGGCGTTCGGCAGAAAGGCCATGGTCTCTCCCACCGTGGCCATCATCCCGTCCTTCTTCGCCAAGTCCAGCACGGCGTACAACCCCGTCATCTACGTGTTCATGAGTAGAAAGGTTTGTAATCCTCTAAATCAGTCTTTCTCACACCGCTGGCGGTCTGCGAGCGCCCCTAGTGGTCTGCAAGGTTCTGCACGAAACAACCGTTGACGTACAATGTCGTCAGCTCAAAGTGCGACGCGTACAGCTAGCCGCGGCTAGCTTGAAATAATAATGGATAAATGGCTTAAAACTAGGTCACTCAAAAGAAAAACTGAAGATATCGATGGAAAGAAATTATTTATGTGATGTGATAAGAGGAAAATGAGTTCAATAACGATTCTATTCTTCTGAACGTGAACTGTAGGACTCAAGTTTCAGTTAATGAGAACTGTTCTTTGTCTTTGCTAGCTTATGAAGCTTTGTTTAACTAATTAAAAATGATTACATTCGCTTAATTAAATACAACAGCTAAATATGACATAAAAATTGGTTAAGGATTTTATATTTAGTTTTGTCTTATTTCAAGTGTACTAAGATATTTACACATGAAACTAGTGTTTGCAAAATAATGCAAGTTTGCTCTCTGGCATCATCATCAGAGTTGAGCAGTAATTAGTTACATTTACCGGGAGCTTTTTTAAAACAAAAAACAACAACAAACTGTTAGTTGTATTTTTACTATGCTGTTCTTTTTACTTTTACTTAAGTAATTTTATTATGAAACATCACTACTCTAATTGGGGTCAAATTTCTGGATTATCAACTCACCGAATAAAAAGTAAACATGTTTTAACCAAAAATTCATCCAACATGGTAAACACACCTGCAGTTTTTGTTAAAGTTTCATACATTTTTTATTGAAAGAAATTGATTTGGGAAAATTCTTCTTATTTTTGTTATTTGTGTATGAATTATTGTCATTTTGGGCCTTAAAATACTAACATTTCCACTTTAACTTTACATTTTAGTTTGTCTGATGATGCGATTTTTTTTAATGAGTCACTCAGTACATGACTTTCTACCAAATACTCAAATACTTTTTAACCCCTACTTGCAACTTTTTACTTGAGTAAAAATATGTTGAAGTATTGCTACTCTTACTTGAGTGTAATTTTTGGCTTCTCTACTCACCTCTGATCATCATCATCATCTGTTTTCTTCATAATCTTCCTCCAGTTCCGGCGTTACTTCCTGCAGCTGCTTTGCTCCCGGATCTTCCACAAGATCTCCTGGCTGCAGCAGAACCTCAAAGAGCGACCGCTGACGCCGGCCGAGCGCCCCATCCGCCCCATCGTCGTCTCCAGCACCTGCGACCCCAGGGACCGGCCCAAGAAGAGGGTCACCTTCAACTCCTCCTCCATCGTCTTCATCATCACCAGCGACAACTTCCAGCAGTTCGACGTCACCTCCAAGGCCAGAGATTCCTCGCAGATGAATGTCATCCAAGTGAGGCCGCTGTGATCTTTGACCTCTGGTTAATGCCTTATGACCAAACATGCAGTTCCAAGCCAAACTAATCCCACCTGACCTCCACGGCTGTTTCTGTGTCTGAACGCAGCCCCAGACTTTTTACAACTGACTATAAAAACCCAAAAACACCTAAACGACGCGTAAAGAGGGGGACATCCTCATTAGACATCGGCTTGGTGATATTAAGTAGATAATTGCATAGTTGATTAACAAGTTTTATGTCATGCATTATGTGGCAGAGTGGTTGCGTTTCCGTTACAAATGAGCTCAAAACTTTGCTGGAAAAACACAATTTTGCAATTGTGGTGTTTAAGTTGAATGAGAAACGGCATTAAAAAAAACATCCTACATAGGCCTGTTGTAATAATCAATTAATCCTTGATAAATTAAGACAATATGAATAATTTCCATTTACATGATTTATTGTTTTTCTATTTTCTCTCTTTTTACCAAAAACTGGATGATAAAAAATCTTCAGTTTGGTGTTTTGGTCTGAATTAGCCCTTCTTTCGTTGGATAATTTTGTTTCCAAAATTCATTTTATTTGTTGTTGTCTCTTGTTTTATTTATTTTTGATATTTAAATGCCTTCCAGTTCCAGTGTTAAATCTTTGTTACAATTCAAAGCTTAATAATCTTTGATTACAATTATATTACTTGAAAATGGTATCAAAACAACAATATTATCGTTTATTGCAATGACTTCTGGGATGATTTATCGTCCAGCAAGATGTATTATAGTATAGAATATATTGTGACAGGCTTAGACGGGCCGTCGTCCTCCAGCCACTTCTTGTTGTCTCCTTAATTTCCTCCAGAAGTAACATCTGGTAGTTGAACACATGCAAAAAAAGTTTTTCCATTGCAGTTTTGCGAAATACACTAAACCACCTCATCCTAGTGCAAATTCTATCCTAGGCAGATTTATTTCTGTAATTCCAATTTGCGCACTTATTACCAACGGAAACACAGCTACTATGTTCAGTATTTACTCTGCAATAGCACAAAATCTTACCAAGTATTTTTGGTTTAGTTTCCACTGCAAATATCTTGGTACACTTGAAATAAGACAAAACTAAATTACAAGTAACTTTTCAGCAAAACATAGGAGCTTGTTTTAAATAAGCAATTCCTAAATATTGACAAAAAAGTGCTAGTTCTACTGGCAGATTATTTCAAATCAACTTTTTGCGGTGTTACCTAGCAACCCCAGCCAAGCCCACCCCGTTACCTAGCAACCCAATTCTAGTTCCAGATTATTCACTTATAACAAGACATTTTTCCAAGTACGGGTGGGCATTTATTATATTGTGATAAATTTCTTATTATAATGATTTTGTTTCATTAATAAAATTACATTTGAAAATATTATTAAATGGATTTTAACTGGACTGTGCAAAAGTTTAGTGTATTACAAATGGACATTTTTGAATGTTTTCAGGAGCAGTGTTTGTGTTTGTGAGGCTTTGATTGCTGGGCTATGCAGTCATAGTTACCTAAAAAAAAAAAAGTAATAAATGGTTCTTTTTGTCACTTTTATTGGTGTAGCAATAGTACCACAAATATCATGCAAAACACAACATTTTACCAAGTATTTTTGTCTAGTTTGTTGTGCAAATATCTTAGCAAACTTGAAATAAGATGAAATTCACTTGAAAATAACTTTTCAGCAAGATTATTTACTTGCTTAAGTTAAATAATTTCTTAAGATTGCTGAAAACGTACCAGTTCCTTTGGCAGATAAATTAACGTATAAAACGGAAAAAATGTTTGCCACAGAACCAGCACTTTTTCATCAATATTAATGAATTATTTACTTAAACATAAGCCCATATATCTTGCTAAAAGGTTACTTTTAAGTTAGTTTTGTTTTATTTCAAGTGAACTAAGATATCTGCACTAGAAACTAGATTAAAAATACTTCAGAAGATATTTTGTTTTTCCAGTGTTGCGATAAAACTTTAAATCCACGTCGGTGTCTCTAGTTATAAGTGAAATAATCTGCCAGTGAAACTAGAACTCTTTCATCAATATTGAGTTAAAACAAGCCCCTTAATTCAGCTGAAAAGTTATTAGTGAGTTAGTTTTCACTTATTTAAAGTGTATTCAGATATTGGTAATACTTGGTAATATCTTATGTTTTTGCAGGTTAAGAGGACGGCGAAGTTCGGGTCAGCTTGTGATTTATAGTGATACATTTTGGTTGGTAGCCAACTGCAAGTGTGTAAAGAAGATAAAAAAATAAAGCTTTAGTTTCTTACCCATAAATACATATTACTGTATGGATTCAGGAAAGAGACTCTATTTTAAGCCAGCAGGTTTGTGTACTTCATCTCATTATCCAGTGCGATGAGAGCCGACACTGAAGTGGCTTTTGTGTGAGGATTGCAGGAGTGTAATTAGGCAAAAGGAGATGAGATCAGGGTGGGACACTGCGCTCATAACCTCCTGGGTGTCAGCTATGAATAGACATAATGAATGGATCTCCATGTCTAATAAAATCCCTTTTCACTGTGGACCTGAATGATTGAGTGGCCTCTTTGTTTTTTAATGTTTGGGGGAAAAGCTCAAGTGTGAAGTTAAACAGAGTATAGTTTATCTACTCAGAGTTTGAAACCAGGAAATCATACAAAAACACTCATTAAACTTTATATGCGTTACATTAAGTCTACTTTGACAGTATTTGAACAATATTATAAATGGGAAGTTGGTCAAAATTAGTTTTATTCTTTGAACTTATTTTATTTAGTCAACCTGTTTCTTCAGACATTTATTGGCATATTAAATTCTGTTAAGCTGCTCCGTTGTTTTGGGGTTATTTATTGTATTTAATGTACAGCTGCTGAGCTGATGTTAACCTCCAACTTTTGAGAATAAAGTGATATTACGAGAATAAAGTGACATGACATTAAAATCGAAATACGTCAAAAGTTGTAATGATGTGAGAATAGCATTGTCTTAATGAAGTTGCAGTAAGAGAAAAATATGTGATAATGAGAACAGAAACAATATTGCAAGAGTAAAATTGTAATATTACAAAAATATAGTTGTCACAAAATCAAAATGTGGGAAAAAAAGCTGGAATGACATGAGAAGAAAGTAATTGTATTACCTGAATAGAGAAAAAGTCGCCATAATATGATAAAAAAATTCTAAATATTACAAGAATAAAGTCGAAATAATACAAGAAAACATTGTAATAAATAATAAAATCATCTTTATTCTTGAAACAACTTTTTTACACCTTTATTCAGATAATTAGCTTACCTGATTAAAGGTGTAGTAATGGAAGAAAAAGTTGTGGTGATACAAGTAAGTAATGTGACAATAAAGCCATAAAACTACTAGAATAAGGCAGTAATTGTATGAGAATAGCTCAGTAAAAAATAACTAATTAAAACGAGGAATGTTCATCATCTTTTGAAGTTATACATTGGTATCAGTTTTACAATTAAGGAAATAATCTTTTAACTCGTCAGAATCAGATGAACTGATTACATCTTTATAACTATTGACGCTTTTCTGTCAATAAAAATTTTTCCACATAATTTTTTACTTTGGGCTTAATTTATGCATATTATATGGCTGTTAGACGTACAAATAATTTAAAATAAACAAATCTACATCAATGTACAGCAATTTTATTATGGCAAATAAAAATAGGGACGTATTTTAACGTGTTATATAAAGATGAAATCTGTTCATTTGCTTTAACTCAAACCTAATGAATCCTAATGAATCAAATCTGAAGTCCACTGCTGCTCCATTATAAGATTTATTAATTGAATTTGGACGCTGCTCAGTTCGTCCCCATGTTCTCAAGCTCCAGTCGCTGCACCTGTCTGTCAGATCTGCGGCGTCTTCAGGGTGGCCATCTTGTTCCAGATCTTCTCAGTTGTGATAACGAGCTTGTTGATGTCTGGAGGATTTTTAATGAGCAGGTAGGAGCTGCCAACAGCAGCTCCCACAGCTCCGAGCAGCAGGCCCCGGTTTATCACCTGCAGGGAAACAAACATGTTCATAATAATAATAAAAGCACCTAATTGGCTTTGATTCAGTCCTTAATATACTGTAAGTTTCTGCAAATATATAACATTTCGAGAGTGAGCTGTTTGGTTTTCAACTGGACCGCTTTGTTTAACAAATGCACTACAAAAACATAAAATATTGCCAAGTATTTTTGTCTAGTGTCTTTTTGAAATAATAAAATATTACTTACTTAAGTTTTAATGATCACTGCATGTTGTTATACTTTAAATGAAATATGTGCCTTGAGACAAAAGATTTGCTCTTTTTGTGGTGCAACATTAAACTATTATGAAAAATTTTCATATTTTTCCAAAAATTGCTTCTTTTAACAACTTTCATTACAGCTGAACTCTTTTCAGGTGACTTAAAAACTGATGGTTTGTTTTACAGATTTAAGAGTCAATGGTGTGGAAATAGATGCACATTTTCATTCATATTCACAAAACTGACTGCTTTTTTTTTAATTCGTCACATAAAATCCCAATAACATTAAAATGGGAAAAAGATTGAAGCAGTATAAATTGATTTGCAAGGCAAGTATCCATGATCCATAAGTTAACATTACTGAGACCTGGCCTTTAAACATAATGGACTTTACATTATTTCCAGGATGCTCTGTTTGATCTCCATCTTCTTTCATGGTCAGGCAGCTTCATGAGGTCGTTTCTATTCCACCTTCACATCCATTTTAACCTTCGCCAACTCATTCACTTTGGGGTTGAAACGTTTTATGAGGCTGGCTGTGAAATCCCTGATATCTCTGACTATCAGCAGAGAAACCATTAGCACAACTCAAGACACTTCCTGGTTCCAATCAGATGCATTTCTGCTCCATATTACAGCTGGAGAATCGCATTTTGAATGCTGTGACTTCACAACAGTGACGGATTAGAGAGGAAAATTAAATAGAAGGAGGAAAAACTCACTTTGTTCTGCCAATGCCAGCGCTCCACAGCGACATGGTATCTGGTCCTGGTGAAAGTCACCTGAAAAACCAGAAAGAAACCAAAACCTGTAAGTTAAAATGCACAAAAAGTCTTAAAATACCTCTACACCGCAAAAAGACAAAATCTTACCAAGTATTTTTGGTCTAGTTTATTGTGTAAATATTTTAGTACACTTTAAGTAAGACAAAACTAACATAGATAACTTTTCAGCAAGATATAGGAGCTTCTTGTTTTAAGTAAATAACTCCTTAATGTTGATGAAAAAGTACTATTTCCATTGCCGATTTATTTCAGTCAACTGTCCCTGCGCCGTCACCTAGCAACGCCAGCCAAGCCCAGCCCGTCACCTAGCAACACACTTCTAGTTCCACCATGTTATTAAAAAAAGTACTTTATTGATAAATGTTGTTGTAACTCATTACTTCAGATTATAAGTACGGCATTTACTGTATCATTTATGATGATTAATTTCTTATGGTAAGAATTTTCATTTATCATCGTCATGGTAAATTCCAATTAATGATTTAAAAAAAAAAACTGTCCATATTGTCAAAATGGTAATTTTGTTCCCATTTTTTCAGTTTGTTGAATGAGAGTATTGATAAATACAAACAAATTTGAAAATATTATTAAATGCATTTACTGTACTGTGTGGCGTTTAGTGTATTACAAATGGGAGTGTTTTTCAGAGGGAGTACTTGGTAAAATTTTACAACATTCGTCCACTAATAATCCAGTTATTCTCACTGTAGGACATCAGCTATGGAGAGACATTTCATTCAAAATTAAATAAATAATGTCATTAAAAAGTTAGAAAGTATTCCATTAAAATAAATAAACTAAAACTCTTTCATCAGTATTAAGTAATTCTGCCAAACTGGTGGTGTGACCTTTCCAAAAGTTCTCATTTTCTCCTTTCAGTCCAACCTAAACTTATTTTTTATGTTAAAGCGGTTTTGAGGCAGAGTGAAACTGCTGCTTATTAGTTACGCTCCAGGTTGTTGCTAGGTAACCAAAGAATGAGTGAGTTGCTAGGTAACCAGAGTGAGTAAGTGAGTTAGTTGATTCGACCAACTTTGCAACTCACAGAGAAATTGAATTGCCCAGCCCTAACAGTAGCTAATATGCTGCAGCGACACATAATAATTTATATTTTTTCAGGTCAACCTGTTGTTCCTTTTTGTCTCTGTTTATTGGTTTAGATATGCCGGAGAGACGGAGTTAAAAAGAGACAATTTTGCACCATGAATGGAGTTTCTGTTCTTTTTCCTGACATCTTCTGTTTGTTCTGTGTTCACACTGATAAAATTAACAACTCTAAGGTAGCAGCAGCAAGAAAAACCAATACGAAGGGTGCTTCATAATTTGTGTAGGATTTTTAAAAACAAGAAATCACGTTATTGATCTGTAAGCGTTGACAGCAGTGATCGAAGACACTCTTACCATTGTGTAAAGTGGAATAATCATCTTCGGCATGATTAGGTGAAGTAGATTGTCCACATGTTTTCTGAAAATAAACCATTTCGAGTTGACGTGCGCCCGCATCTGGAAAGTTAAACAGCAAATGTGTTTGTGAGGTGAATCAATGATGCTGATCTCCATTTTTATGTAAAGAAAAAAGTATGAATTTATTTCAAACTATCAAGCCAGTTTCTGCTTCAGATGATGAAATGGATCATTTTCATGTTTCGTCTACTGATGCATTTAGAGCTGCAACTAACTATTATTTAACATATTTTTCACCAATTATTCTGACAATCAATTGATTAATAGTCCCTTAAATAAATAAACTAGAACTTTTACATCAATATTAAGGAATAAATACTGCAAAAGCTTTCCAGAGTTTTCTTTTTATTTCAAAGCAGTTTTGAGGCAAAACATGAAACTGCTACTTATTAGTTACTCCACTGGTTGTTGCTAAAGAGTGAGTGAGTTGCTAGGTAACCAAAGAGTAAGTGAGCTGCTAGGTAACCAAAGAGTGAGTGAGTTGCTAGGTAACCAAAGAGTGAGTGAGCTGCTAGGTAACCAAAGAGTGAGTGAGTTGCTAGGTAACCAAAGAGTGAGTGAGTTTTGGGACATTTTAAAATTGTCAGCTGATTTTCAAAATATGAGAGTCCACACAGGAGTCAATTTTAAAAAAAGTTGATAAAAAAAAATAATAAAAAAATAAATTTTAGAAGTAATGGGTTAGGGCTACATTTTTGTAGAATTTGAACCCTTTGAAGCTAAAGTTATACCACTTGAAACATTTTTGTATAACATTTTCACAGATAAAGGGTTTTTTTTATATCTTAAATTGAAGATTTTCTGGGTTTTTTGCACAGTTTTGTCTCAACTATTGCTCTGATTGTGTCGTTCTTTCAGCAATCGGCTTTTTTGAGTCTCTATGCTCAAGTTTGGAGTTGGGTAGTAACTAGTTACTTTTACTTGAGTAACTTTTTTGAAAAAAATTACTTTTCTGAGTACTTTTTACTTTTGCTCGAGTAAATTTTATGATGAAGTATTTCTATTCTTACTTGAGTAAAATTTCTGGATTCTCTGAATGAAAAACAAACATGTTTTAACCAAACATCCACCAGACACACACCTGCAGTTTTTGTTAAAGTTTCATAAGTTTGTTATTGAAAAAAACTGATTTGGAAACTTTGTCCAGATTCTATTAAAATAATTGAAAGAAAAATCCACAAAAACAAAAAGATCAGAAGTTTGATAAACTTAAATAATAAACGTATTGGTATTGACATCGATATCCATATGAATATTGGTGATACTGGCCTTATATTTATTTTTGTTTTGGCTCAATAAAAATATCTCAAATAGTTTAGCTTGGGAATCAAATATCTACAAACACATAATGTAAAAAAGCTTCTTTTTAAAAAAAAAAAAATATCTGAAATAGTGTGGATGGGGAATCAAATATTTGTATTGGAACAGAACATCTGGAGTGAAGCATTTCTAAATAAAACTAATGTAACTAAAAGTGAAGTAGAAATTGAAATGAATTACTTCGATGTAGTTGTACATGGCCAGATCTGCGATGGCGTGGTCGTCAGGAACCCGGACCCTGGTGTACTCTGGCAGCACGGCACCTGTGCAGGTAAAACCCAGAATGACTCTGTTACCTACTCCGGATTCTTTCTGTGGTTCAGTGGTTGTCATTTAAAACGCATAAAGACACTTACTGAAATCCTCATTGAACTGATTCATTATTTCATCAAAGACAATGCAGTCTTCAAAGCCCTGAAAGCATAAAAGTAAGAAAGATTATGAGTGATTCTTTAGTAGAGCTTTGAACAGATCTAAAGTGATTCTTTATGGCATTTTGAACAGGTCTAAAGTGATTCTTTAGATCATTATGAACAAATCTAAAGTGATTCTTTAGGGTGTTTTTAAAGGACCTAAAGTGATTCTTTGGATTGTAATGAACAGATCTAAAGTGATTCTTTAGGGTGTTTTTAAAGGACCTAAAGTGATTCTTTGGATTGTAATGAACAGATCTAAAGTGATTCTTTAGGGTGTTTTTAAAGGACCTAAAGTGATTCTTTGGATTGTAATGAACAGATCTAAAGTGATTCTTTAGGGTGTTTTTAAAGGACCTAAAGTGATTCTTTGGATTGTAATGAACAGATCTAAAGTGATTCTTTAGGGTGTTTTTAAAGGACCTAAAGTGATTCTTTGGATTGTAATGAACAGATCTAAAGTGATTCTTTAGGGTGTTTTTAAAGGACCTAAAGTGATTCTTTGGATTGTAATGAACAGATCTAAAGTGATTCTTTGGATTGTAATGAACAGATCTAAAGTGATTCTTTGTTCATGTTTTGATCGGCTCTAAAGTGATTCTTTGGATTGTAATGAACAGATCTAAAGTGATTCTTTGATCATGGTTTGATCGGCTCTATAGTGATTCCCCGTCAGTTCGCCTCCCGTACTCGGCGGTACTCACGGCGTTCATCCCCTGGCCGTAGAAAGGCACCACAGCATGGGCCGCGTCCCCCATGAGGACGCATTTGTCCCCTATGTGATACGGGGAACACTTCACGGAGACCATGGCCTGCGCAGGCAGGCGGAAATAATCCCTCCTGAGGGTGGCGCTGCAAAGGACAACAACAAACAAAACAATTACAAATTTACTCAGAGTATCTGATCTAATCTGATGTTTCCTTGCTGAACAACAGAGTCGCCCTGCTTGCAGTGGAAGCGTCTGTCACAGCTGGGTACTGCAGAGCGGCACGATCTGTCCGCTGTGGTTTAATGAAAAGGTAACGGGAGGAAAGCCCGCGCTGGGCTGCTCATGCCTGACCGCTCCAAATAAAAGTCTCCGACTTTATTAAGGCTACTTGCATCCTGCCGTCTATCCGTCACCCGCCGAAAATTAAAAGCCTTGCAGTGACAGAAATCTGTGTGAGCGTTCAATTTCACAGTCCGCTGCTGATGCGCCCGCTTTGGGAATGGGCGACGGCGGCTAAAGGTGTTTCTGACGACAACCCAACAGGTCGGGATGAAGAGGCAGGAGGAGGAAGAGGAGACTCTGCGTCACGCAGACGGAGAAAGGTCGCTTACGCTCCGATTAGCGGGATGGCATCAGGGAAGTATTTTTGGAAAAACTCTATGACTTCGTCTCCTGTGGTGATTTCCTCAAAGTCTTCCAAGGGCATGAAGAGGGTGCAGGTAAACGTCTTGTCCTAAATTAGAAAATAAACAAAAGATGCATTAATATTATCCTTAAAACACATTTAACCTTTTATAGACCAGAGGAGTCCAAACTCTTTGCCACATGGGACAAAAGTACAGAAGAGGATTAGGCCACTGAAAAAAAAAAGTTGACTTTAATCTCAGAAAAATTTAACTGATTAAAATTAAGAGATTAATTACAGACCAAAAAAACAAACAACACAACCTGAAATCAAGGGTCAGTTTAAATCACTACTTAAAACTTATTTTATTTGTTAGCATTTAATTAAGTTCTGATCCTGTAACTTTTCTGTTGTGATGTTTTATTTTATTTATTTACTTTTTTCATTTTCATCAATTTCTTCTTGTGTTCTTGTTTTTGTACTGCACTTGGTGCAGTTTAAACCTGTTTCTGAAAGTCATATATCCAATAAATTTGACATTAAAAGTAGACTGATATTTACTGTGGATCCAAGACATTTAATTTTTTTTATTTATCTCAACATTCGAAATTGTAAAATTTCTACATTTTTTTTGTAGAAATCTAAGAATTAATTTTTTTTTAGCAAATTTCCTTGTTTTTCAAGAAATATTCTGAGATTACTCTCAAAATTTCCGGCAGACATTTACAACGTACTACTTTATTTTTGCAAGTTTGCTATATTAAAAGAAATGCATCTGGTTTAACCTTTTATTTGAAAATTTTCCGCAAAAATGGTCAAAAACATTAATTTAAGTGATATTAACTCCCACCTGCAGGTGGCAGTATTTCTTACTTTTACAACACTGCTGCCTGAAACTGATTAAGTTTGTTCAATCGAGCGAATAAACTGATCTTTGTTGCGTTTTTTTCTCCTGTACACATTCAAAAATATAGAAATGATAAAGAAATGCATTTCTCACTCACCAGGTTGGGCAGAGCGATCATCATGAAGGTGTTTCTGGGCCAGATGTGCAGGTAGTTTGGCTTCATAGCGAACTGCAGATGACGATGAAGGTGGAAATAAGCTCAGATGTGAAAAAGCAAAGCCTGATGGTGAATCTGAGCCTCAACCCGCCGTAAAACCCGTCTGACCTCCCCGTTTCTCGGCGGCATGGTGAGCTCCATGTATCCGTGCGGGATGTACGTCTGGCTGTAGTTGAAGCGGCTGCGGCGCAGGAACTGCTTCCGGATGGCGGAGAACGCTCCGTCGCAACCGACGATCAGGTCCGCTTGAGTCTGCGTCTTGGATCCGTCCGGCCTGAGAATCAGATCCGTCCACTTAAATGTGATCAAAGTTTGGCTGAGACATACGATTATTTTAATAATCAATTATTCTCTCGATTAATCAGATGAAAAATTTCAACATTTTGTAGTTTTTAGCCTTGCTTTAAAGATGATTCTGACTTTAACATCAGAATTCAGATATTTTTCCCTCAGAATCAGAATTATTTAAATTGTTTATGCAGAATCAGGCAAATCTATTCATTAAGACTCAAATCACGGGTCAACTGGGTCAATCATAGAACAAAGAGGAAATATTTAGGTGATTATTTTCATGTGCTAACAAAATAATTGACATGATACACCTAAGAATGTTTGGTTATTTATTTGAATTTTGACATAAAATTAAAATTTTGAGAAAAATGTAGAATTTTGAGAAAAAAAGTCAAAACTCTGAGAAGAAAATGTCAATTTCGTTTTTTTCAGTGTCCCTAAACCTCTTCCATATTGAGCATATTTATAGGCAAAGGTTGTTTTTTTTGTCTTAAATTGAAAATGTATATATTTTTGTACAGTTTTGTCTTAATTGCTGCTCTGAGTGTGTTGTTATTTGAGCAAAGGGCCGTTTTTGAGTCCAGTTAATGCTTAATCGATTATCTCAATAATAGATTCCTAACGATTAATCTGATAAATCATTTCAGCCCTGAATTAAAGCAACTCTTCCACCTGAATTTAAATGTTTAAATGTTTTAATAATTTGTTGTTTTTAGCCTGGGGGCTCATTAATAAACAGACTGACACGCTGTTTTTATTGCAGATTAATGAGTGATAGAACGAGCAAACTCACACAAATGTATTTTTACTTCACTGGAATATTTTAATATATTTATTGAGTTTTTACATGACTAACACAATGTAGCTCTTGTTCTCTACCAGCTTTAGAGACTAAATTATTTCCATTTTCTTCTTTGTAAAATACCTCAGATTGAATGAGACGTGTATTGGATCAGATTCTGTCTGTCTGTACTTTGACTGGGCCATTCTAACCCACAGTTATTCTTCGACCTACACAGATGTAGGACAGTTTACAGCTCACATTTTTTTATTTTTGCCCGTGAAGCAACTACTAATGTACACTGACGTTTGTGGCTGCAGTTTGACGAAATGTGAAACTGTAAAGCACCACACTGTAAAAAGTCACCTTTACAAGTATAAAAATACGGTATATTTTACTTAAAATAAGAAAATATTTCTGGAAACTGAACAATGAAATGAGACTTATCAAAATGTTCCAAAATAAGTAAAAATACCTTAAAATTAATGTAGTTTCACTTATAACATGACCATTTTTATTTATGCAAATAAGATGCAAGATTGATTTTCAGAATATGTAAATATTCTTGAATTATGAAAATGGTAAGAATTATATTTCTTGAAACTAATACAAAGGATTAAATAGGTTTTTTATTACATATTTTACTTTGATTCTTTGGTCATTTATTTATATTTAGACAAAGAGCATTTCTTTCTTTTACACCTTTTTCAGCTCCATCAAGCCTCACAGTCACTTCAGGTGTGAAAAAAATAAAAAAAAAAATTGTTTTTATAGGTGGTAAATAGCAAGACAGATAGGAAATTGTATACAATAAAGCTTAATAAAAATTCTATTTCACAAAGTTTGCTACCTTCAGTACAGCAAAAATTCACCTGCGTTTCTGTCAGATGTTACAAAACAGCAGAAACACAGAAAATCTGTCAAAATTGACTTTCACAAAACTCAGAGGGTGTTCATATATCTGCCTACTTCTGCAGACAACTCATTTCATTCCTACAGGGTTGAATAAAATACTAATTACAGCAGCCAGTAGACATAACCCACAGTAGTAATTTTCTTTTTTTTTTTTTTTTTTGAAACAAATTAAACCTTTTCTGTCTTTTTCTCTAATTGCGCAGCCATTAGATTTAACCTCTCGAGCTGGAGCCTGTTGAGTTTGAAATGAATTACTGGGCTTTGTTTCCTGAGCCCTGCACGCTCTAACCTCAAGAGGAAGGAACTTTGGAAATCGACTTGAACGGTTTCACTGTTGCACTGTCAACTGCAGCTTGTTTTAAATCGTCATTTTAACACCTTTTAGCACCAGCAAACGGGCCTTTTTATCGCTAAAGCTGATCATGTTATGATAGGTTTATGGGCCATAAAAACATGTTCATTTAATTTAAATAATGAGATATTATCTCACTATGAGTTCTTTTAGGGCGTCTTGTCACTTTAAATAAAAATAAATTGCTGCTAGCCACGCCCCCTAACTCTAAATTTATGCAGAAAGTGAATTCTGGATGGCAGGTTAACAACAAAACACCAAGATCTCAGCTCAGTTTGCTAGGTAACGGGCTGAGCGTGGCTGGGGTTGCTAGGTAACGGGCTGAGCGTGGCTGGGGTTGCTAGGTAACGGGCTGAGCGTGGCTGGGGTTGCTAGGTAACAGGCTGAGCTTGGCTGGGGTTGCTAGGTAACGAGCAGTGTCTGCTGATTAGTGATGTTACATTCCGAAGGTTTTTAAAAGAGGCTAATTTTTCAGACTCTAAAAACCATAAACTTATTGCTAAAAAAATGGCGGGTTGATTTCTTTTTTTTTGTTGTTTTAAGTACTTGAGCTGCTTTTAGGAGCACTGAAAACCAAAATGGAAGTACAAAAATGTGAAAAATATGAATTTGGCATAAAAGGTAACATTAGAGCCCAACAGATAAAAAATATACTTTAACCCACAACTTAACATGTTTTTGTGCCCCTAATAAATAAAAATAAGTACGCTCTGTAGACGTTTTGTTGATGGAAGCAACAACTTCCACTCAGTTACCAGTGTTGCCTATTACTAACTAAATACAACAAGAAATTTGGTTAAGAAAACCAACGTGACTTACTTCACCTTCCAAACCAAAATTATGTTGAATAAATCTAATATTAATTTAGAATTTCTGGTAATATTAAGTTGAAAAATTATATTAATACTCTATTTTTTTTTTTTTTTTTACATTTGCTCAAGAGTACAGATGCAATTTGGTTTCAAAGTTATTAATGTACCTTTTCAAACCGCATAAAATCACTTTTTCGAACTGATTAAACAGTTTATTGGAAATGTTTTGTAATTTTAAACTCAACAGCCATAATAACATCCGTAATCACAAACATTGCTAATGATAGCAGGTACGTAACACAAGGAATGACAAAGCATCTGGTGTTGACCTGTTTGTATGGAGAAAGGGGGGGGTCCAAAATTAAAATCTGCTTAGGGCCCCTAAAAGGCTTTTGCCGGCCCTGTCAATGCAAATCAATGCCAAACATTTCAAAATATTCTAAGCTAGATTTTCCCTCCACTTTGTATTGGTCTGCCTCATAAAATCCCAGTAAAAAA
Source organism: Poeciliopsis paucimaculata (assembly GCA_903067055.1). Lineage (NCBI taxonomy): Eukaryota > Metazoa > Chordata > Actinopteri > Cyprinodontiformes > Poeciliidae > Poeciliopsis > Poeciliopsis paucimaculata. The sequence continues at coordinate 56,816 of CAEGAD010000408.1, forward strand.
CAACAATGGAAAAAGTTAAAAGGAGCAGGAAAACTTCTGCATGGAGCTGTGGGGGTTAAAATAAATGGATATTTTTTAATTTCCAGATAAGACTGCATTTAATTTGAGAATTTGTGTACAACAGTTTGTGGTCCCGCTTGGTGCTTTATCATGAGCTGAAGCACGAATCCTCCCAACCGAAAAGAGCTGGAGGCGTTTCAGGGTTAATTGGATTGTAAATTGTGCGTCACATTTTCCTCGGGACACTCAGTTACGAAAAAAACAAATTAATTACTCACAGCCGTTAAAAACACAATAAGTCAATTACATTTCTAAACCCTAGTCAGCTAACAGTGTTTTTCAAAGTGGTGCCTCCAGGGGGCGCTCAGAAAGTTGAAGGGAAGATGGAAAAAAAAAACAACAAAAAAAACCAAAGATTTGTCAGAGTTGGTCTATGGATCAACATTTTTTTTTTTTTTTTTTTTTTGCTGAACCCAAACACACCAAATTCTGCAGCACATCTACATTTAAGGTTGTCAAAGTCAAGCTAGCATAACTGACCTACTTCACCTCCCTCACTGTTTATTTTATTTAAAACATTTCTCTGACCTGGTTATCTAGATGTTTAAGTGTTAACAATTAGCAAACTACTGTGCTCCTTGTTCTTACGAATGCTGCTCTTAGGCAGCAGGAGTCTGTCCTTTTTGGGGGCGGGATCTTATACCCCTGATATCAGGGTACAATTTGTCAAGAGAGGATTGTAATGAGAATTTGTATTGTCTGGTAATTAAGGAATAATGTATTATCTAATAATGAAAATTTCTACCACAGAACTCAAGGCCGTTTAAAATCAGAAAGTATGAGGTTAGCATTTATGCTAATTATTGAATAAAAACTATAAAAATCTTTGTTTCTTTACTTATTTTATAATTTTGTACATTTGCAAAACGAATCCTCTTTGGGGTGTGATGACCAGAACTGGGTGGTAATTAGTTACATTTACTCTATTACATTTAGTTACTCAATTAAATGTGTAACTTTCTTTGAAAGTTTACATAGCAAACTCAAGTACAGTGTATTTTTAGTGCGCTGTACTTCTTACTTTTATTTGAGTAATTTTATTAAAAAGTATTTCTACTCTTACTTGAGTAAAATGTCTGGATTTTCTACCCACTGAATGAAAAACAAACATGTTTGAACCTAAAATTCACCAGAAACAGACACACACCTGCAGTTTTGGCTAAAGTTTTATGAGTTTTATATTGAAAGAAACTAATTTGGAAATGCACAATTTTGCTGTTTTTTTGTTACTTATATGAATTAATGTCATTTTTGTCTTTAAAATGTTAAAATTTCCACTGAATTTTATACTTTGGTCCATGTGATGATATAATTTTAAAATATTAAATGATTGATAATTTACTTGAGTTTACATTTTACCAAATACTTTTTTACTCTTGAATAATTTCTTAGATGGCTGCTTTTTACTTTTATGTGGCTTACATTTTTAGCTACTCTACCACCTCCTGCATGCAATCGATAACTATTTACCTGGCAAAGGTCAACAGTCCGGTTTCAGCACTCCAGTCCTGCAGTTTGTGGTCAAAGTTCAGCTTTGTGTTTGGATACGTCTCTGCCTCTGTGAGAGTTACAAAAACAGCCTGTGATGCAACACCAGCAGCCATTTCTTCTTACAGTACACCCAAAACTTTTACTCCGCTAAAGAGAGGGTCAGCAAAAACTGAACGATCATCAGTGGAACGGCAGAGCTGCAGCTGGGATCTGTGCAAACTGATGGTTTTGGGTTTTCACTGAAATCTCTTTATCTTCAGAGTTCAGAGCGGCAGCCGCCTGAATCAACACGATAAGAGCAGTGACAATCTCTCCCAGCGCATCCAGGCAATCTAATTAAAAACAGAGCCAAGCTGCCACACTTTATCTGTCACAGGCTCCTCATTAAATATTAGGAAAAAATCCTTACGGCTACAAAAAGAAAGGAAAACACATCCCCTAATGTCGCCTATTTAAGGAACGCCAGGAAACATAAATGGAGAGAAAAGTGCCAAAATCTGGACAAACGATAAAAGAGCAAATATTTTATACAATAAGTAGCAAAACAAAAAATATTGAACTTAAATAATAAACCAGGTTTTTCGTTACTTTACATGCAATTTTGATGTTAGTTAACGACAAGTTGTTCAGTTCAGTTTGAATAAATATAATTGTTTCAGCTCAGCTTATCCAGTTCAGTTCAAATTCATTTTAGTTCAGTTTTCGTCACTTTATTTTAGTTCTGTTAAAATATATTTAGCTCAGATTAATTAAATTCAGTTAAGTTTAATTTAGTTTAAAATTTTCAGCTGAAATCAACTTAGTTCAATTAAAAAGAATTGCTTCACATCAAATTAAGTTATTCAGTTCGGTGCAAATTACATAAATTCATCTCAGTCCAGTTCAATTCCAGTTGATTCAGTTCAATTTGTCTTAGTTTATTTCCGTCAGCTCACTGAATCGGTTTGATTTAAATGATCCAATTCAGTTCAGTTAATGAACATCTAATTAATTTACTTCAGTTTATTTTAGTTAGGTTCAGATAAATTCAGTTCAGTTTTAATCAGTTCGGTTCAATCCTGTTTTACTGAATTCAGTTTGGTTTAAACTAGTTCAATAAATCAATTTAATTTCAATTAAATAATTCAGTTCAATTTAAATAAATTTGACTAATTAAAGAAATTGTTTCAGTTAAACTCAAATTATGGACTTTAGTTCAAGTCAATGCAAATTAAACAAATTCAGTTTATTTTATGCCAGTTTAAATAAAGTGAGTTCTACTGAATTAAATTCAGTTCAGTTTAACTAATTTCAGTAAAATACAGACGGATTTAGATGCACCAGTTCAATCCCATCTAGTTATAAACAATACATTCAGATGCACTTAGCATTAAGCTAAAAGAAAAACAAATATGAACATTAAAAATCATTCCTAACTGAGCAGCAATGCTAATTATAATTCAAAATATAATAAAATACACATTATGAAGTTGAAAGAATGAAAAGAAACCACATTTGGCCTTTTAATGCAGGAAACTAGTAGAAATGTTTCCGGTATTACAATTTTATTAATATTCACCAATTATTTAACCTCTAGCCACATTCTCAGAGGGGCGATGCATCTGTAAACCGCTTTTACTCCAACTTCTTTCTGCAGCTGACTGAACAAAAAATGCGTCATAACTGGATGTGTCTAATTCAGGCGTGATTCACCTGTTTTCCATTCTTACCTGTTAGCAGCTCTTTGTTCAGATTGGCTCTGTCAACAGACAAGATGTACTAAAAAGAAAACAATATTTAATGTAGTCCAATCAAACAGAAATGTAAACGTATCCCTTTAAAATGGGAACAGGAAGACTCCAGGGTTTGTTTGGAATATTTTTGTTTTATTTAACCATGAAGGTCCCTTAATGGGATTATGAGCCTCTGCCAAACTGGCAGCAGGAAAATCATTTCTATTTTCAGACGAGGCTCACATTTATACTTAGTAAAAATATGTTTAAAAAAACAAACAAACAAACGCCTTTTTAGTTTTAATTTATCATACACTGCAAAAACATAAAACCTTTACAGAGTAATTTTGGTGCAAATATCTTACTACAGTTGAAATAAGACAAAACTAAATTACAAATAACTTTTCAGCAAGAGGTAGGAGCTTGTTTTAAATCATTAATTCCAATAATGATTTAAAACAATGTTAAGTGAATGTTAATTTTTCACTTAACATGGAAAAATTAAATATTTTTCCATGTTAAGTGAAACAATCTGCCAGTGGAACTAGAACTGGGTTGCTAAGCGACGGGCTGGGCTGACGTTGCTAGGTAACGATTGTGAAATAAGTGAAATACTCTGCCAGTGGAACTAGAATTTTTAAAAAATCAATATTAAGGAATTACTAACTTTAAACAAGCTCCTATAGCTTGTAATTTAGTTTTCTCTTTCTAAGATATTCGTAGTAGAAACTGGACCGAAAATACTTGGTAAGATTTAGTGTTTTTACAGTGTATTTATTTATCATTCAAATCTGGAAAAATATAAGCTTGAACACAATGCCAAAGCAGAAAGACATCAGCAATAACCTTACAAAAGCATCTGTGGTTTGTGAAAATTTTATTTAAGACATCTGGAAGGCGTCCTCTCCTGAATTAATTAAGTGACTCTAATTTGACCTTTACATTCTCTTAAAGGTCAAATTAGGAAGTGCTAAAAGAAATCAAGCTCTAATAAGAACCCCTCCACCCCACAAAAACAAAAAATCTCTGGAAGAATGGTATTTGGATCAATATTACCTCTAAGACACAGTGGAGGGGGAGTGGTGATATGGGCTTACGAACAGCAGCAAAATAACAAAGGTGTTGCAACTGCCGAGTGTGATTGAACATCACTGATGGGACTTTAAGATGGCGTTGCAGAAACTAATGTATCTCCTCCCCACAGCCTGATGTTGCCACCACCATGCCTGGGTGTTGGTTTGGTGTTTTCAGGGTGACTTATAGTGTTAGTTTTCCACCAAAATCAGGTTTTTCCTTCTTTTTTTGCTTCTTCTGTGTTGAGTGAAGAATTACATCTTGTCTCAAGTTTATGACATCCTGATTGATTAAACTTAATTTAAAAGACGCTGCAGTTTTTTTTTCTTACCACAATATGCTCAATACTGACCTCAATGTTAGTCCAAACTCTGGAACGATTAATATTTTATCTGAAAGTGAATTTGTACATCTGATGCAATGCTTACAAACCTTTTCCCAACAAGATGTTTGTTGCAGAGTAGAGAAACTGTCTTTCATTATGCTCTCTAAAAATGTGAATGTTTATTTTTTTTGTATTTATTATTTATATGAATACCAGATACCGGCGGCGGTTCTGCAGATTTACCTGTCCTTTCTTCCCATACGGGATCGGAGATTGTTTCCCACTTAGCGAATGAATCATCCTAGCATTCATCGGGATTCCCTTAGAAACAATCTGGGGAAAGAAAATATAATAATAAAACACTGAGGTGAAACTATTCAGGAAGGACATTATGCACTACTTTGTGTTGGACTATCACCCCAAAAAAAGTACTTTTAGAAGTAGCTTTACTGAACTGCACTTTTAACTTAGTTGAGTGATTTTATTGTAAAGTATTGCTGTGCTTACTTCAGTAAAATTTCTGGGTACTCTACCCCAGCTTAAGCTATTGTTTGTGCAAAAAGTTTGTTTTCTAATGTATTTTTTTTTACCTGCTATCAGCTGATGCAGAACAAAGATGGCGGCCGTAACAGAGCGGGAAAGAGAAACAGTCCAAACAGATTCAAAATGCATTTTATACGGTTACTTTTTAATATAAACACTCAATAAGCTCCATATATTTAACTACGGCTGCGTTCACAATGCAGTCTGAAGTGACCCAAATCCGATCTTTTTACCTGTAGCTGATATTTTCATGACAGTCTGAACACAGATCGGATTATCTCGGATATGACCCTAAACCCGAAAGTATCATCCGACCCGAACGGTACCGATACTCGACAAACTCTGCGTCCTGATAAAAACAGCAACCATGACGGATCATAATAAATATTAAGTTGTTAATGTGCCGACTCCGGTAGGACAACAACTTTAAAATCGTAAAATAAGCTCCACTGCTAGCATCCACGTTTACTTCCGCAAACACAGAGCGCGCTCTCTGTGTGACGTCATTGCGCCCTCTACTGCGCATGCGGGACACTTTCAGGTTGTTTGTAGTTCACACTGGAGATCACAAACAAGTCGCATTTGGAAGTGTGAATGACCACGGCAGAAAATAAATAAATAAATAACAGATTTGACAAAATAAGAGGTCACTTCAGGCTGCAGTGTGAACGTAGCCAAGGTTTTTCTTTAAAACCCGGAATATGAAAAATGTTGCTGTTATGGAAAGGCGGTGGACCCTCTTCAAACAAGAGAAAACTCTGGTTTTTGAGAAAATGGTTGCTTGTCAGTTAATCGTTAGTCGTTTGATAGGATCAGTCAACGTTAGATGAAGTCATTAATCGATAACTCGCATCTGTAAACATTTGTCATGTTTCGTAAAAGTGCTGCCTGAATTTGTAGTCTTGTTATTTGTTATCAAGTTATTTGTTTTAATTTATGTTAATTTAGTCTTTCAAACACCAGAATTTGGACACAATTTTACATTTTAATTTGATAACATCTTATTTGAATATCAAGATGTTCTGATCGGTTATTCAGTGTCACATTCTTTTTCATTCTTGAGGACGTTCTTGGACAGTTACTTTTTACCTTTACTTGAGTAAAAATACGTTGAAGTAGTGCAAGTTTTACTTGAGTACAATCTTTGGGTACTTTACCACCTCTGAATAAACACATCAACTGTGACTGTTTGTTGCCCCTGCAGTGCTATAAAGCTTATGCTAATCTTTACAGGTGGCCTTTTCTCCACTTGTGCACGAGTAACTTTATTCAGTCCACATACCTTATCTTCCATTCCAACATGTTTCAGTGCTTCCCGACCTCTGTGGGACAAAGCCAGGTTGATGCTTCTGCCTTTCACTACTTTGGCTTTCCGAATATCTGACCGAAAACACACAGAATAATTTGTTCATCGGTTGTGTTTTTTTTGTTTTTTTTTTTATTATTATTTTGTTTTGATTTGTAAATAAAAGCTACCTTCTCTTGTTTCAAATACTTCCACCTTAAAGCCTCTTTTGGCGAAGAAGCAGGCGTTGAGGGCCCCCACCTCAAAGATGAAAAGAAGTGCTTTGATAATAATGTCAGTGCAGTTCAAAATGCATTTTCTGTGCTTTCTGTTTATAGTTTCACTTTTCCCACATGACACGATGAAAGAGTAAAAGTAAAACAAAACAGTCGCCATGTTTGCACCCAGGCCGAGTAAAATAAATACTGTATACACATTGAATTGGTATTTTCGCTTTCATTTTCCCTTCTTACCAAACCACCGCCCACCACTGCCACCACTTTCTTGTCTCCTCGTCTGTGCGCCGATTCCTCCATGTTGCTCAGCAGAGTTCCCAGATGGTCTGACCCGGATCTCTGTCCGGTTCAAAGAGCTTTGCAGAACTGCTGAGTTTTGATTTAAAAGAGGAGTGGCGTCGCATGTCCCACTACAATCTGATGTCTGTAACTATCAGTTCCTCTTTCAATGCAAACAGAAACAGAAGATAACAGGGCGCTCGCTGCAGTCAGGCAACTGATTTTAAGGGTAAAAGTCTCAACCTTTTAGTAAATAGGATTTAAATTACTTCTCAGAGTGCTGGATGCTACTCTTAAGGTTTCAGGAAATGTCTCACTAACATTGGAGCAAATGAGGATCTTCCAAAGTTCATTATTGCTGCAACACCTGTGTTAAAATAAAAACAAAACCGTGAAGGTTATTGGGTTGCAAGCCATGCCTTAAATCAGGGGTGTCAAACTCCAGTCCTCAAGGGGCGCTGTCCTGCAACTTTTAGATATGCCTCTGCTGCGCCAAACCTGAAGAGAATAATTGGGTCATTAAGGCTCTGGAGAGCTTATCTACACAAAGAGGAGGTAAATAATCCATTTCCTTCCACTTTTGTACCTGTGGCACAGCTATAAACTGCAGGACACTTTTAGGACCGGAGTTTGACATCTGTTCCTTAAATGAAAGGTGAAATGTTGAAAAAAGGTTGAACAAGTATAGCAGGGGTCACCAACGTGGAGCCCGCGGGGACATTGTCAGTCGCCCGCGGAGCAACTTCTAAAAATAGCCATAGTCATTAGGGAGCACTGCCAAAGAAATGATTGAATTTCATGTTTTTACATTGAAGTAATATGTGTTTATATTTAGAACTTTTTTAAAAGGTAAATTCTAAAAAATGTTTACAATAAATTGCTTTATGCATAAAAACTATTTTCTATGGTTAAAGTTCAGAACTATGCGCAGACGCCTGCAGGATGTTATCGGAGGGCAGCAGCGCCTGCAGCTGTACGGCTGCAGCCACTATGTCTACCTTAAGATTTTCCTTGAAGTAAAAAAAGAAAAGAATAATGTCTTAAGTTTCTCTTATCGAACCTTCTTTACAATAAACACAGTTGTGGAGAAAAAGAAAAGATCTTATGTGTCAAAACATTTTGTATGTAGCGCACGTCTGAGTCTGTGGGGGTCAAAGGGCATGCTAAAGCTTAAATCCTATTGGTCAGCTTGCTGCAGTTTATTTGGCGGCTTGGCGCTTTTTCTGTAAGCTAAAAATGAATGAGCAGAGTTTGAACCTCCAGTAGTTCTCAGAGCGGTCTTGGTCTTGTGGATCCCGGCGGAGATTTTCACCGTGTGCGGTTCTGGCGGGTCGCCGGTTTATGAGCTTCTTTGATGTTTCCCGAACCGGAGAGTTGACGGGTCCAGTTAGCGGACATTGCTGCACTTCCTCAGGGTCGCGCTATAAGACTGAGGGTTAAACAATTTAATCTAGTCTAAACGTTGCCCAAAAGAGTAAACATTAAGCAAATATTGTCGCTTCACCTTCTCCTCCTTCTGACACCACCTGAACCTGGGAATCAACATCCTCCTCTTTCCGTGGATCACCCGGGTCGCTTCGCTTCCATGTCTTTACTATTTAGCATCGTTTGTGTAAAAAATAAAAAAATAAAGGGTGCGCTGCTTTAGTGGTTTATGTTTGTGCTGGTATTGTGCACATGATGCGGTTGGAGAGGTGGTTGCGCTCCTGCAGGTCAGATGCAGTGATAGTTTTGTGCAAACCTTCCGATCTGTAGGATAGCCTATTTTTTTCAGTTGGTGTCAGCCAACGGGTGACCCGTCAGCTCTTACGTTCGCGAAACCGCACCAGGACCGCGCACACTGTAAAAGCTCAGGCGGGATCTTAGAACAATGGGAGGTTCAAACTCCTCTCATTAATTTTTAGCTCACACAAAAAGCAAACTGACCAATAAGATTCAGGCTTTGGCGTGCCCTTTGACCCCCACAGGGTCACACTGATGTGCGCTATGTACAAAATGTTTTGGCACAAAACATCTTTTTCTTCTCTCCACAATTTTGTTAACAGTAAAGAGGGTTGGATAATAATAATACAAAAAATACAATAACTTTCCTTTTTTTATTTAAAGGAAAATCTCAGGGCGTACAGCTGCTGCTGCATCAATCCAAACTCTCAGCCACTTGTGGCCAGTTTAGAATCACAGAGAAAAGCTCCAAAAGAGAATCAAACCTAAAACTCTAACTAAGAACTTCTGATCACATAATAGTAATTGACCATAGCTGCCATGGTAAATTATTACTGATGACTATTGTCAGTAATCCCTAACATTAATATGACCAGGCAGCTTGTAATCATATATATACATGTATATGTACTATTATTATAAAGGCTGAGCCAAGAACATTTATGTCTGTATCAAACAAGTAGCCCTTCATGTTACTCTGTACCCGTGAAGTAGCTCCCAGTCTCAAAAAGGTTGGTGACCCCTGAAATATAGGATTCTGACGCTATCTAGTGGAGAAGATTGGATCCTGCAGCCGCCAACAGTTTCTCAAGCCCATCTGAAAAACATTCAGGAACTTTGACCTAAAATAACAACAAACTCAGACACCATTAAAGACTGATTCATTAGATTTTAATTCAACAGAAGGAAACGTTTCTACAGTCACAAGAAATTGAGAATACAGAAGCATTAGTGCCTTGTGAAAATATTATTTTATTGAATGTTTGTATAATTGACACTCTGATACCCTAAATAAAATGTATTTCCTTCAGATGTAACGATATTAGTAAATGGAGACCAGGTGGAAATTATTTAATTGCAAAATAAATCCAACAGTTCAAAATTAGGAACTAAACACCATCACAAAGACTTTTCTTTTCACTCAACTTTAAATCAAAATGCTAAGCTGGATCACTCTGTAAAGAGCCAGTTTTATTTATTTATTTATTTATTTTTATCCTTGTAGAGGTTTCACAAGTTTTCTGTCAGGCTGCTGTCATATAAAAAATGTATAAAAAATATTTTTCATTGGTTTTATGTTATATTTAAATCTGATAGACTAAAACTTGTTTTATTATTGATAGTTGTTCCACAATCATAGAAAGGAACTGAAATAAATCTTTAAAACTCTGTGTAACAACTAAATATGTCAGATCCACTTGTTAAAAATGTAATTAATGAAATAAAACAGCATTTCTATGATATTCTAACTTTCCTCAAAAAAACAAACAAACAAAAAAAAAAACTATAGAAAGCTATAGGAAGAAACTTAATCAACACAAGGCAAGTTATTAATGAGCATTTACAGGAATGAACAGAAGCAAAGAGGGCTTATTTATGTAAATACATTAAATTAGGTGTTTAAATGAAGTGCTTTTGTTTAGAGAATAAATTAACATCACTAAACTTACATCTGTGTTTCTGTATTATCAGAGTATTATTAGAGACTGACAATATAGTTCTGTTTATTGCTTTTGGCTCCACAGTAGAGTCTAAATTATTTAGATGCACCCAACGCTGGATGTACCAGTAAAAGTCTAGCATGACGTTGCTTGCAACTTGACGTTCAAAGGAAATCTCCATGCAGACTGTTTAATCAATTTCCGAATCAATGACACAAGACAACATTTAGTTAAACTGCAGATTGCTTGTTTCTTGACAAATGTTTTAACTTAGCTGTTTATGGCTGTTTGATCTCTGCTGTTGTGTCCGAGTGGACGATTGAAATAATTTACCGCTTAACCGGCGAGTTACGACACAAAATATCCGCTAGTTCCGCGCTCGACTAGTCGAGTCTGTTTAAAGATGGCGCTGTAAAGCCCATGATTTGTTTTCGATGGGTGCAAAGTATGTTTAAGTGCATTAACCGAACGGCCCACATCACCAGATATCTCAAGTCAACAGGAAACAGCGTCTGTGTTAACCAAGGTTTTAGGTAAGACTCGCCGGTTCATTTTTTAGGCCTGACATAAAAAATAAAAATAAAAGTAACGCCGGCTTAAGCGCGACAAGACGGTGAAGCTACCGGAGCAACGTTAGCTAGCTGACTCGCTCAATTTGGTTAGGTGATTCAGCTAACGGCTGTTAGCCTCGTTGCTATATTAAGATGCAGCTTTAACGATTATGTAACATGTTCGAATACGAAACTTTTTCTAATTTATCCAACAATCCCTCCAAACCCGGCGGCTGAAGTCGGTGGTGTGTTGGCACGCGTTAACTTTTCTGGCATATACTAACTAGAACAAGCTAATGCTAACCTTCCTTTTGTGAGTCAGAGGGATTAAACATGTTCTCTCGATGTTTTATAGCAGACAAATAAATAAAAAAAACTCTGCTTTTAGCTATTTTAGTCTGCTCCATTTGTTTTTAACCACTCTAATCTCGTTTTTACGTCAGTTCGATACACGTTGGTATTTATACCCGTTCACCGGATGACATGTATGGCAAGCGGTTAGTATTTAAAAAAATAATCCGTACGTTAAAGCCTTATTTTAATCCTTAAATCAATGTTTCCCAATGCACATTGCCCTGTATGTTTTAGGCGTTCCCCAGTTTCAGTACACCTGATTAACAGGCTTTTACTGAACTGCAGTCATCTGCATCAGGTGTTTAAGCTGTGAATCATCATTAAGTATGTTTTGCAGAAATGTCATAATCCACATTATTTATAGTTTTCCTTGTAAGTGGAGCTTTTTTCAGGATTTATTTGTTGTGTTTTATATGCGTTTTATTTCACTAACAGTGTTTAGTGTTCTTTATACAATTAAAGTTTATTGATCTTTGAGAGGGAGCAAACTTGCACTATTATGCCAACATCAATATATTACTTGAAAATGGTCTAGAAATTACAATATTATAAACTTTATCTCTTATGGCTATATTTGTATTATTAATATTTAACTCCTTAGATGGAGTAGTTTGTCAAAGAATAAGCAAATTCCCCTGGGGGATCAATAAAGTATATTCTATTCTATTATAAATACTGCCAAACTAGTGATGGGACCTTTCCTCTGTTATCCACTTTTGTTTTGAGTTTTCATTTTTATGCCATTATGAGGCATAGTGGCAAAACCTGAAAGTGCTGCTGTGCCAGTAACACAACAGGTTGTTGCTAGGCAACCGAAGGATGAGTGAGTTGCTAGGTAACCAAAGTGTGACTGAGTTGATTCCACCAACTGTACTTAGCGAGGTTGAGCAGCTGCAGCCGTTCCTCAAACTACATCCCCCAGAATGCAGTGCTGTTCTGGATCTCTGTTCTGTGAAATCATTGACAATTATATCGGACATATTTTCTATTGATATTGATCACATGTCTATTACGGTATATATATATATATTGTTATTGATTTATTGCCCAACCATAACCCAAATTATTTGGTTTGTTTAAAAAAGAGGAAGAAAAAGCTACAGTTTTTCAGGTGGTTTTATCAGTTTTGCAGTTGACGCTGATGTTTCACTTAAATGAACAAAACAATTAAGGTCTATCTAATGGATGTTCTTGTAACTCAGCTGTACTGTAACAATAGAAAGCTATTTGGAGTGGATGCTGGACTTATTGATTCCAACATCCACTTAAATGCGTCCTTCAAGCTGCTGCTCTACTTAGCTCACCCCGCTGGGATTTATTACAACTTGAAACGGAACTGGGAGGATAATAACTCATCATAATCTAACGGCTGGTTAAGAGTTTCTGGATTGTATGGTAATTTTTGGGACACTCGCACACTAAAATGGATGCAAACATGCTCTAAATCAGGGCTGCCCGAACGTTTTGCATCCAGGACCAGGATCCCACAGCTGAAAATACTCAGGAACAGTGGCATATTTATGGGGATAATTGTGGCCATAAAATTGTTCAAAAGAAAAAATAATTGAAACCAAAAATTTTGAAGCTGAAAATAAATGTTACAAGCTTCTTTTTATATTCAAGTTTTCTTTTCAGAGACAAATTTATGAAGCAATCAAGTTTCACCAACAAGACAGTTCAAAGTTCTTTACATCATAAAAATACAAAGACATAAAATACATCATACAGTCAACAATTGTTTTATTTATTATGGTTCAAAATTACTCAAAATAAGTAAAGAGTTTAATTCGTTTTTTTTACTGGAAAGTGTTGGGCACAGATAATTTTTTCTTTTCTGGCCATGTTTTCTTTTAGTTTTAACTTAATAAAAAGTAACTGCTGTAAACATGCAGAAACTTTTTATTTAAAATAAGAAGACTAGAGCACATTTATTTTATCAATTTTGCTCAACAAAAGTTTGTTTTTTTTGAAGAAAGTTTGTATTTTTGCTGCTTGGAATAGACTAAAAGATTTTCTACACCAAATAATCTGAAAAAATTACCCAAGAAGTTTGGAAACCGTCTGTCTTTTATTAAGACAAATGTTTCTGGTTTGTTTCATTAAAATATTGCATTTTTAATTTATTGATGAGAAAATTATTTTGCTTTTGAAGTCAGAAAAACAGTATGAATGGAGCAAAATTCAGGCCATAAAGTTTGCTAAAAAGAAAAAAAATGAAACAAAAAAAAAAAGTTTGACACTGAAATTCTCGTGCCAAAGAAATAAGTTCCCACTTTAGGACCAAATTTAGAGAATTCTTGATCTGCAGTTAGGGGGCCACACAACATCATTCCAATGGCCACAAATGACCCATGAGCCACATGGTGAACAACCCTGTGCTACATTTTTGTTTGTTTCTCTTCCCTGCAGGCTGGTGTCATCCTTACCTCTCAGAATGACGGAACCGGCTGTGAGGAGGGTGATCACCGATATAATTCGGTCTCCTGAAGACAGACGGGACTACCGGGGCCTGGAGTTCAGAAACGGACTCAAAGCGATGCTCATCAGCGACCCGACGACCGACAAATCATCAGCCGCACTGGACGTGCACATAGGTAAAGGCTTCACGCTTCCTGCTCCTTCTCTGCAAAAACACAACATCTTACCAAGTATTTTTGCTCTAGGTTCTGGTGCAAATATCTTAGTACATTTGAAATTATAAAAACAAACTTGCACGTATTGTATTACTATAATGTATTACTATTGATGAAAAATTACTAGCAGTGTTGGCAGATTATTTCACTTACACCATGTGGGAAAATGTTGTGTTATAAGTTTAGGTCTGTCATGATAGCACATATTACTGGATGATAAATTGTCCTAGAAATTATTGTAATAATTTATAATATTGTTGTTTTGAGACAATATATTGATAATCATTGCAAAAACACATCTTACCAGGTATTTTTGGTCCTAGTTTCTAGTGCAAATATCTTAGTTCACTTTAAATAAGACAAAACTAACTTACTAAAGTAACTTTTCAGCAAAAAATTAGCTTGTTTTAAGTCAGTAATTCATAACATTATAACTTATAACATGGGAAAAATGTTTTATAAGTGAAATAATTTGCCAGTGGAACTAGAACTCGGTTGCTAGGTAACTGGCTGGGCTTGGGCTGCGTTGCTAGGTAACAATTGTGAAAATAACTGAAATAATCTGCCAGTGGAACTCAAACTTTTTCATCCAAATTAAGAAATTATTTACTTAAACAAGCTTCTGTATCTTAATGAAAAGTTATTTCTAAGTTAGTTTGTCTTATTTAAGGTTTACTAAGATTTTGGCGCTAGAAGCTAAACTAGCTTTGGTAACACTTCGTGCTAGACTAGACTAGCGCCCAAGTGTTACCAAAAACACTTGGTAATATTTAGCGTTATTACAGTGTTCATAATCCAATGTCCTGATTAATTTGGTGAATTAATAACTGTTTGTGGTTCTTTCCCAGGTTCCCTGTCTGACCCAGAGAACATCTCAGGCCTGGCCCATTTCTGTGAGCACATGCTGTTTCTGGGAACAGAAAAATACCCCAAGGAGAACGAATACAGCCAGTTCCTCAGCGAGCACGCAGGAAGCTCCAACGCCTTCACCAGCGGCGAGCACACCAACTATTACTTCGACGTTTCCCATGAGCACTTGCAAGGAGCGTTAGACAGGTAGCTGCTGGCTAGCATCCATGTTTAGCAGGGCTTTTGGGGCTATGTGGAGTTTTGACACATCATGATGATGATGGTATCTGTTTGCGTAAGTGTCTGTACTGATATCAAGTGTTTCACTTTTTATCTCATGAGATGGAACCCTGGTGCATTCTGGGAAAGTTTGATTTCAGTGTTTTTCATCTGATCAAGAGACGTTTATGTCCTTCCTTTCTTGCTGGAAAATAACAAAAACATGTACAAGGAAAAAAAGTGCTTTAGTCTAAATTTGATTAAAAGTTTAGATCTTTATACTTAACGTAAAATTTTGTATTTTTATGCTTTCCGATTACCAACAATCTGCATTTTTTTTGAGGTTTTCCATGACCTTAATCTGTAACTCTCACAGATTATTCAGAACATTAATCAGCAGATTAATCAGAATAAAACCTGCTTTTAAAGTTCAAAGATTACTTCAAATCTATTTGACGGCATTTTAGGGCCATTGTAGATAGAAAAGAAAAAAAGGAGTAAAATAATCTTTGAAAGTTTCCAGAAAAAACAAGAAAATTTCTGAGTTTGAAAAAACTCAAAAATTATAATTGATCTCAGAAGTTTCTAGAAAAAATTAAGGAAACTGAGTTTGAATAATTGAAAATATTTGACCTTTGAAACTCAGAAATTTCTGAGTCATTTTTATTTATTTAATCTCAGAATGAATTTGTGGAAAATTCAGAAATTTTCTAGAAAAAAAAGTTTTTGATTCAGAAATTTTTCATCTCCAAAAAATTTTCAACTCCAAAAAATGTATGTTTTTTTTCTCTCACATATTTCTGAGATTAATCTGAAAATTTCAGATTTTTTTTTTATATAAAATTTTCAACTTCTCATTCTCAGAAATGTAGTGTTTCATATCGAAAATTTCTGAACTTTTGGTGGAAATTTACTCCTTTTCTTCCTGTAACGGCTTTTTAGGCCTTCAAGTCTGCAGTAGTGGTGAATAATTTTTAGATAAGTACACTTTAAAGCTGTTTTGGTTGTGAACACAGTAGAATAATCCTCTCCGAGTGAAGAGGATCACCTGTTGTATTTTCTGTTTCCTCATTTGCATGGCAGTTGCTCTGACCTTGTCTTCATGTAAATGATTTATTATCACTTTTTTTAAATGCAGATGGCTCCTCTTTACACACTAATGATGCTGCTGTGTGTCTCCACTGCTTTGTTGACAAACTCTTAACAATGTGGAAAATGCAAAGCAGGATCTGCTGCTTTATGCTGGGTCTGAACAGTGAATGATTTTTTCAGGTTTGCCCAGTTCTTCCTGTGCCCTTTGTTCGATGAGAGCTGTAAGGACCGGGAAGTGAATGCCGTCGACTCCGAACACGAGAAGAACTTGATGAATGACGCCTGGAGGCTGTTTCAGCTGGAGAAAGCCACCGGAAACCCAAACCACCCATTCAGTAAATTTGGAACAGGTAGAAAGCTGCGCCAAGCCCTTCGTGAACTCCTTTAAATATCAGTAGATTGTCAGTTTAGATTTGTTTTGTCACCATTACATTTATGGTAAATTAAACTACAATGGGTCCATCTCAATAGAAGTTATTTTATTTATTGGTTTGAAAAGTGAAACTCTTTAAAACTGTGCAAATTGGAATTCTGAAAATAAAATCACTTAGTGGAAACACGGAAATTTAGGAAAAAAAAGCTTACGTTTTTTTGATAAATAGTTTTAGCCCTAGGTTCTTTAGCTATTTTAAAATTAGTATATTTAACAGCAATGGAAACTTTTTTTTTTTCTTTTTGCATCACATGAGTCACATGATCAATAACGAGATGTTACTACTGGCAGAAATGATGAAGTCGACAGGAAGTGGTTGGAGGGTGACGGAGCGTCTTTTTTTTTTTTAAACTCATGATTTTTCTTTTTCTTTTGTTGCATAATACTTTATATAAGAAAAAAGCAACATATTCACAGCATGTTTTTTTTTTTAATGACCTATTCTGTGAACAAACTTATTCATGTGTGATTTTTAATTGTTTCCTTTTTGATGGGAACACAGTAATTGTGGAATTATGTTTTTTAATTTTTAGCGGAATACCAACAAAGTTTTGCACACATTTGTAATGGAAACACAGCTAGCATAAAGAGCAGCTAGTGGTGCAATCATAGTTAAATATCATCACAAAGCTGCAATGTAGTGGTAAAGATAATTAAATACTGGCTTTTTAAAAAATCTTTAGTTGAGATTAATTTATTCTTGTGTTGTTTTTATTGTTTTGCAGGCAACAAACTAACACTTGAAACCAGACCCTGTAAAGAAGGGGTCGATATCCGTCAGGAACTGCTGAAGTTTCACTTTACGTATTATTCTGCTAATCTGATGGGACTCTGCGTGTTGGGAAGAGGTACGGACTAACCAGGGAGTCATTTTATTCAATCCATTCAATAAAACGAATGGATTCAGCCATTTAATCCAGTCTGAGTTGATAAGTATTGTGTAAAAAGGATTTGCTCCCATAAAGGAGTATAAAAAGCAGAGGGACCGTCAGATAATGCTTCTGCATGTTGGTGTTCCTGTTAAACCCCCCCCACCCCCCGATTTTCCCTTTACGACAGTCATACAACGTCCTGCAGTGCGTGGTGTGTTGAATATGCCCGATCTAAAATCGGGCATATTCAACATTGTTTTGGCCCGATTATCTCAGCCTGTTGAATGTGACGGGTAGCCAATCAGAAAGCTCGGTGATGTAAGAACAGAGGAAATCCCAAACAGTTGGCATGGCAACTGAGAGTCCGGTGGACCTCGGGGGTGATATGTGGAAATGTTTATAACTATGTATAAAGGTCATTATTATATATGTTTATTATATGTGGTTATGTTTAGTCAGTGAAAAATGTTAACTACGAAAAAACATAACTCACCTCCAAATCATAGTGCAGCAAATAAAGCGGCTGCTCCTTTTATCAAACGCCTTTTCTTTTTGTTACGTCCACAAACTATCACTGCTGCTTCTACATCGTCATCGTGTTTGACTATTCTAAATTCACGTTTGGTATGTTGGGGGTTTTATTGGATTTTCTTTAGGAATCGGGATGTTCAGTGGAATCGGTTCTTGTGCTGTGTTGCTCCTGGACACATGAACCGATCGAACCTGTTGGACTTTTAACGGCTCTGTGGCCACAGAGGTTTGGAAAATCGTCCGACAATCCTTAAATTGTGCCTAAAACTGACGAGCTCCACTCCTCTCATCTCGTCTCGACCGCTGCCCTAACGCTCTCTGACTCTGGTCGCTATGGTAACGATTACATATCCCTTCAAAATAAGATACAGATGCACCACAAAAACAAACATTTTACTTTTGTGAAAATTTTAACTCACGATAACGACTAATGGAACCCTGAGCTGGTTTCCATCTGGGAGACAATGACACCCGAAGTGTTGCTGATGCTCAGGGAGCTACTTGGTCTCTATAAGGAGAAGCAGGTTGAAGCTTCATTCCCTCATTAACATTCGGTCACCATATCATGCAGAGCAGCTTGGACTGTGGGAATCACCAAACCGGGATGAATCCATCCTCCTGTCTCTCTGGGCCTTTTCCCTTCGCAAAGAAACTTTCTACAGAATCTGATCTGTTTCTGACTCATTTTGCTGCTTGTGGCTCAATGTTGGCACTTAACAGGCA
This sequence comes from Poeciliopsis paucimaculata, assembly GCA_903067055.1. NCBI lineage: Eukaryota > Metazoa > Chordata > Actinopteri > Cyprinodontiformes > Poeciliidae > Poeciliopsis > Poeciliopsis paucimaculata. Next base: position 75,461 of record CAEGAD010000408.1, read on the forward strand.
ACCGAGAGAATCTGGTTAAAGGATTTTCCTCCGGACTCAAATAATACATAAAATGGAAATATTTAATTATTTCTTGCGCGGCCCGGTACCAATTAGATGGCTCCTTTTTACTCTTATTTAAGTAAAAAAATGTTGCTACTTTTACTAGAGTAATATTTTTGTGTATTTACTCACTGTAAATATCTAAATCTCTGCACACCTTCATGATTGAACAATAAGGAAGAAACTGAGGGAATTGTCTGACATGAGCAGTTTCCAAGGTAAAACCTCACTATGGCCTTTTTCACCTTGTCATATGTGATGAATTGTTATTGTGATGAAACCATGAATGCTGCTGTTCCAGAAAACCCTGAAGGAGGGAAAATGTCCAGCTGAGGCAAAGTACACATTGACTTTACTGCAATTAAATTACCTCCCAAAAAATGGCTCAGGAAAGCTAAACTAAATTAGTTTTTTAACAGCCTAGTCAAAGTCTGGACTGAAATTTCAATCTAGGTCCAGAAACTCTTTGAATCTTTGTAAAGTGGGGTGATGCAAGAGTGTTTGTAAACGCTTCAGGGCGGTTGGTGGAACAACCAGTTATTTGGAGTAAATAGTTTCCACAGGTTGCCAGGTTGGTTTGAATCGTTGTTTCTCCTCTTAATAGGTAAAATCAAATTAATGCCAGATGAACTGAACCTGAGAATTTAACATTTATTTGGGTAACATAAAAAGCAAAACAGACGGTGAGAAATGTCTATTAGAATAAGTTTCTTATGAATTACATGTAGTGTGTGTTATGACAGACTGTTGGGGCCATACTAAGAAAAATAATGCAAGAATAAAATTGCGATTCTACGAGAATAAAGTCATGACATTACGACTTTAGTCTTGAGATACTTTTGATTTTATTTGACTATATTACAGTAGATACTCCATTGTAATTTAAAAGCACATAAGACACATTTCAATCTGCTGAAATAATTATTATTTTGATCTTTCCAGAGTCTCTTGATGAATTAACCATGATGGTGGAAAACCTGTTTGGAGAAGTGGAGAACAAGAACGTGCCGGTCCCAGAATTCCCAGAACATCCGTTTCAGGAAGATCATCTTAAAGTGGGTCACTGCATCTTTCAGCATATTTCCTACAAATTTAAAACAGTTAAACTAATCTTCCCTTTTTCTGTTTTTTTGTGTTAAAGCAATTCTACAAAGTGGTTCCCATCAAAGACATCAGGAACCTGTATGTGACCTTCCCAATCCCAGACCTGCAGAAGTACTACAAGTCGAACCCGGGCCATTATCTGGGACACCTGATCGGCCACGAAGGACCCGGCAGTTTGTTATCCGAGCTCAAGTCTAAAGGTGCTGCGTCATGTTTTTATCGGAAGCCCAAATTTTATCTCCTGTTAAAGTTTTGGATTTAAGTTAGCACGTTTATGCAACCCTGTTCAGATGTTCGTTAGATTTTTGGGCACCAGGAAGTTGGGTTGTCACATCTGGGAGCAGCAGATGGAAAAATCAGAATTATTTCCCAGTTCTTAATGAAGGAAGCGGAGAAGTTAAAACCTCTGACAGGGTTGGTTTCTAGTTCATCCCAAACAGGAAGTAGTTATCGACTCAAGTCAGTCAGGTTCAAATCAACTGAATCATGTTGATAGTTCACTTCTTAAAGGTTCTTTTTCACAGCTTCTAGAAGATGAACTAGTTCTCACTTATTTATCATTATTAGGCTGAGATGAGGTTTGAAAATGTTTTTCTTTTGCTCCTTTTCATTTCATTTTTCCTTTTTGCCCTTTCTTTCAATCTTTTTGCTTTTTTAACCTGTTTTTGCTCCTTCAATCTTTTTTCCTTCTTTTGCTCTCTTTCACTCCTGACATAAACTTTATTCTATAACTGTTGAAATCCTATAAAAGTTGCTCTCATTCATGTATTTAATAATTAAAACATTGAAAATCTATTTGTCACTTCAATCACTTTTAGTTTTCTTATCACCATCAAATCCGTTCTCTCTCTTGTCCTCTTCCTCTTTCTGCAGCTGAAACACTGAAAATCTACCAAATAATGTAATCTGAAGTTGTGTTGGACTCAAGCAGACACTGATTTCACTTGTAAATATATTCCTATGACCATAAAATCTAAATGAATGCAAGTCATCTTTATAAACAGCAACTTTTCTCTTTCATCCTGATTCAGTTCAAACACATTTAACTGATTAAAATCTTAAGTTTCTTACCTGCAGGATGGTTGGACAGATGAATTCAAAGCTGCAGCTTCTCTGTGCCAATAAGTAAAACTAAAAGTGATAAAACTCTCCGCGTAATCCGAGAGTTTTAAGTGTTGGATCGTTTGGCTAATATCTTGATGTAGAAAGTGAAATCAAAAGCAGGAACACAGATATTCAGCTGAGTTTAAATCCAGAATAAATCTTTGGTTCGTCCCCAAACAGAAGGACGGTGAATGAGTTTTCTGATTGACTCGAATGAAACGCATTTCCTGTCCAGGCTGGGTGAACACGCTGGTTGGAGGGCAGAAGGAAGGAGCCAAAGGATTCATGTTCTTCATCATCAACGTCGACCTGACGGAGGAGGGGCTCTGTGAGTTACAATACAAAATATTTTATATTTTAAAATACTTTTTATTGATTTTAAAATACTAAAAATATTTGTAAAATAAAATCTAAAATTGTATTTAGTTTTAAAATGTTTTTTATTTATTTTATTTAAAATATTCAAAATATCTGTAAAATAAAATCTAAAATTTTATTTAATTTTTAAAAAATAAAATACTTTTAAATTTTATTTTAAAAATAAAATGTTTTATTTTTAGATACATATTTTAAAATACAATATTTTATCATTTTTATTGTATTTTCAAATATTCATTTAAATATAATTATTTAAAATTTAGTATAATTACAAAGTATTATTTTTAAAATATATTTTAAAAAATTGTTTTTTCATTTTTAAATACAAATTCTTTATATAAATACATAAAATACTTTATTTTTAAATATATTTATTTAAAAGTAAATTAAAACCAAAGTTTTTATTTTATTTTATAATAAAGTAAAACTTTGGTTCTTATGGCAGCAGTTTGCAGAGATTGCGTGAAGACTTGCTTACTAGACAATTAATTAATTTATTGAAATAATTGTCAACTAATTTAACAACCAGAGTAATCAGACTCTAAATCCTGCTGTTTGATAAAACAACACACTGAGAGAACTAATTAAGCCAAAACTGTGCAAGAAAAATAAATTTAAGATGAAAAAACTGTAAATATGTTTACCCAGAACTCCTGAAGTAGCCGTTTTATTTCCACCTACAAAATAAAACCATCTAAAAGTCTCCTATTAAACACTTTTTGCCGGTTTGGGCAAATCGACTCGTGGAAAGCCTCTGTAGATGTTTGCAGCGTGTCTGACAGGAAGTGGGCGTGTTGACTGACTGTAGGGTGATTTGTCGCCGCAGTGCATGTTGAGGACATCATCTTCCACATGTTCCAGTACATCCAGAAGCTTCGCACCGAAGGGCCTCAGGAATGGGTGTTTGACGAATGCAAGGTCGGTTCTGATTCGTTTACACACAGAAAGATGTCATTATATATCTCTATATATCTAGCTCTATATGTGTCTGAAGCTTTCTAGCTCTATATCTATAGCTATAGCTCCATATCTACAGGTTTCTAAGTCTATAGCCTTACACTGCTAGTTCTTTAGCTCTAGCTCTGTCCGTCTACCTAATCTGCACATTTTTTCCTTCCAGTTAACTTTCTGTTCATATGCTTTGAGTTATTAGAGTCCTCTGTGAAAAACATTGTTGGTTTGTAATGACCGTTTAAACTAGATACTGTCAGCAGTTTTACACTTAAATTATTTTTACAATAACGTTAATGAGTTAAAAATACAGTTTATGTAAAATTTTATTTTTTAAAATTGTCATCTGACATCTTTCTGTCTCTCTCTCTCCTTCCTCTCTCTCTGGCTCTTTCTGTGTCTCTCTCTCTCCTTCCTCTCTTTCTCCCACTCTCCCTCCTCTCTCTGTCTGTCTCTCTCTCTCCCTTCTTTCTGTCTCTCTCTCCCTCCCTCCTCTCTGTCTCTCTTTTTGTGTCTCCCTCTCTCTCTCTCGCTCTTTCTGTCTTCCTCTCTGTCTCTCTCTCTCCCTTTCTGTATTTTTCTCTCTTTGTCTCTCCCTCTCTTTCTCTGTCTGTCTGTCTCTCTCTCTGTCTCTTTTTGTGTCTCTCTCTCCCTCTTCTCTCTCTCTCTCTCCTGCCTGCTCTCTCTCTCTTTCTGTCTCTCTTTCTCTCCCTGTTTCTCTCTCTCTCTCTCTGTTTCTCTCTCTCTCTCGCTCTCTGTTTTTCTTTGTCTCTCTCTCTGTCTCTTTTTGTGTCTCTCTCTCCCTATTCTCTCTCTCTCTCTCTTCCTGTCTGTCTCTCTCCCCCGCTCTCTCCCGCCTGCTCTCTCTCTCTTTCTGTCTCTCTCTCTCTCCCTGTTTCTCTCTCTCTGTCTCTCTCTCTCTCTGTTTTTCTCTGTCTCTCTCTCTGCAGGATCTCAGTAAAGTCGCCTTCAGGTTTAAGGACAAGGAGCGACCTCGTGGCTACACCTCCAAAGTAGCCGGTTTGCTGCATGTAGGTTCTCCTTCTCGTCTTGTTTCCATGGAAATGTAGGCTGTTTTAAAAGATTAGTGTAAAGTCTGTAATGTGTAGCTCTATGTAGCTTCAGCTAGAAATGCTAAAGAGCTGATTGATCAAATCATTGACCTACGATAATCTGGGATCAGAGAAATCATATTGATCGTTATTGGAAAAAGCAATAAAAGCAATAAGACTTTTTACAGGCATTGTATTCATAACATTTACACAAAAAAATTATAATAATTATGTATAATGATTTTTTTTAAATTTAAACATTAAATATGTTTAAATATCTAAGCAAATAACTTCTAGTTATTTGCTTAGAAGTTGCAATCTTTGCCTTTTTTGGATGTCATTTTTATAAAAATGTAAATGACTTTTTATGAAAAATGTGTTGCACCTAAAAACTGATTTAAAAAAATAATAATCCAAACTTATTTTGTTTAATATGTATTATAAAATGAAGCTATTTTATTTCGAACAGTCATTTTGCATTTGTGGTTCTGAACAGATTTAGCTGAACAGATTTAGCTGGAAAAAAAATGGATCTTGACACAGACAGAACAAGAAATGATTTTCTGAACTTTATATCTTTTATATTTAAGCAAACCAGCTTGCTGAAGTTACAATTCCTCCATTAGTTTTTTTTAATATTTTCTGGTGTTTTTAGCTGAAAATGATGTCTTTGTGTTGCAGTATTATCCTTTGGAGGAAGTGCTTGCAGCCGAGTATCTTCTGGAGGACTTCAGGCCGGATCTGATTGAGATGGTTCTTGATAAACTGCGGCCGGAAAATGTCAGGTCAGTGTGACAAAGACTTTGTATTAAAGTATATTTACTTTATATTAATAAACATTAAATAATTAATTACTTAAAACAAACATCTATGTCTTGCTGAAAAGTTACTTATAAATTAGTTTTATGTTATTTCAAGTGTGCTAAGATATTCAAAGTTACTTAGCGTTTTTGCAGTGTAAGCACACAACTATTATCTTGAAGGACAATGGATGTGGCCCTCAAACGGTTATGGCGGGCTCGATTTGGCCCACGGGCCTTAAGTTTGACACCATTTACAGCTTCAACACCTTAGGAGATGTTTGCCTACAATGAGAGAAATTTTTCTTTTTAACAAAACCACTCAATCTCATTCAGGTCAGATGGAGAATTTATTTATTTTTTGAATTTGGGACTTTGACTAGGCCATTCTAACACTTAAACCAGCTTTGATCCAATGCTGCCACCTAGTGGCAATAGGCAGTAGGTGCAGTTAATTTTCCTCCAGTTGTGGTTGACTGGAAACCACATCCTCCACATATTTATTGTTTCGAGCTTCTTCTGGTTTTCTTTCTGCTTGCATCAAAGAATATTTGTCAACACATTTTGGACACTATTCACATAAAAAAGTGTGATTTGTATCAGTAAACTGCACATAGTGAATGCATTTAATCATATTTATTGATATTCTGAATAACTGCAGACAGTTTCAGGGGATTTTTAACATCATTAATTGAAACTTGTTGTAACAACGATAAATCAAACTTATCTGATAAGAAATGTATCATGATAAGTGATGAACGATGTGATAACTGCCCAACCTTAGTAAAACTGTTGTTATTTTTACCGGTGCACTGATTAATCAGGCCCCAATTTCTTTTTTTCTGTGGTTGAAGATACAAAATAGTTGACAAAACAACAAAGTTTCCAAAAATTGGACTCCACACATCCGGCTTTTTAAAGATCAGTAATCGACCAGAAAAGTACAATCAGTACACCGCTAATTAATTAATCAATATTTTAAATCACTACAATTCTAAAGGAGTGATTGGATGTTCTGCGTGTTGGGCTAAAATATTTCATTTTTATTTATAAATGCAGTCAATTGGATGAACTTTCCACATCTTTTATGCTCAAAAGATGAAGAAAATCACAGCATGTTTTCCTAATGTTTGGCTGTTCCTAGTCTATTCTAATTGGATCTTTTTCATATATATTTTCCAGAGTTGCAGTGGTGTCGAAGTCCTTCGAAGGGCAGACGGACCGAACCGAGGAGTGGTACGGCACGCAGTACAAGCAGGAAGCCATCTCCGAAGAAAGCATCAAGGTGCACAGAGTCGGTCGAACTGAATCGGTTCCGGTTCTTCTGCCCGTTCAGGAATATCAGTATTATATTTAAAGGATCCTGCTGGTCAATGTTTCGTCTTTTTTTGTTTGTTTTTTTTGTTTTAGAACTGGGCAAATGCAGACCTGAACGGGAAGTTCAAGTTGCCGATGAGAAATGAGTTTATCCCAACCAACTTTGAGATTTACCCTCTGGAGAAAGACTCTCCTTCGGTTCCGACTTTAATCAAGGTGAGGAGCCGTCATCCAGGTGTTTTCAATATGCAAATTATCCATTAGTGAGTCAATCTAATGTTGATTGAGGTAAAAATGTTGTTGAATCAGGAAGGCCGACCGTCTTTGCTAAATTTTTTATACTATCCTGAATTTTTAAAAAGTAATTAAATGTTCATATTATTTTGTGTCAGCTGAGATAAATACTGACAGATAAAATGTGGTTTTATAAAGTATAGCAAAACAGAAAACTCTTAGGCTGCTAAATTAAAAATAATTAAATATGAAAATAAAACATGTGAAACACTCGATTATATGTCAAAACAGAAATGCATAAAGTACATTTTTCGTTCCACTCTGGACTCTGTTTGGACCGTTTCTCTTTCTCGTTCTGGTAAGGCGGTCATCTTTATTTCTGTATCAACTGGCTACAGTTTAGGATCACCAGTTGCGCCCCCTGCTGGCTGGAGGTCAAACTACAACACTAACAGACTGATCCAAGTCAAAACGTTTTGCCATGAGGGCCAAAATTATTGAGTTGGAAGCACTTTGGGACCAAAAAAAGTTTATTAAGACAAATTTTTTTGTGCCTTTTTTATTTTATCTGGTAAAAAATAAAGATGCAAAACATAAATATTAGTATGATTGCAAATATTAAGCTTTTTGGGGTTGACTATTATCTTATTTAGTCTGAGTGTTTGAGTATAAGTTGGCTGATGTTTGTAATTCTAGTTCCTCCACAACTAAGTTTTATTTTGTACCTTATTCTTTTTAAGAAGATCTCATTTATCTGTAATAAAAATAAAAAAGTCTTGCAGTACACAAATGGCCCCTGGGCCACACTTTGGACACCCCTGGTCTAAGTGGACGTATCGGTTAATCAATTTTAAACTAATAAATCAATAATCGACAATTAATCATAGTTAGTTGTAAACATTCACAGCCTGCATTGGATAAACTTTGGTCATTTTGATGTTAAAAGTTTGCCTTTTCATTGCAGATTTCTTTTATACTTTTTTTAAATCATCAGTTTTAGCTTTGAAGGTTTTATTTAATTTAACAGAATGATAATTGAGTAAAAATAAAACTAGTAATCATGTGTTTTGTTTTGTTTTTCAGGACACTGCAATGAGCAAGGTGTGGTTTAAACAAGACGACAAATTCTTCCTCCCAAAGGCCTGCCTGAACTTTGAGTTCTTCAGGTGTGTTTTTAAAACTTTACAAGGATTTAAACTTTTAGAGCGAATTTGGCTTCTTATTCTGTTTCTGAAATCCAACTTTATGGAAATGTTTGCCACGTTCTTTTTTTTTTTTTTTTTTTTTTTTTTAAAGTTCTCCAGTTATAGGTTATTAGCTAAAACGCAGCATCCTAATGTTGGGGAAAAGTAGGAATATCTTCCACTGGATTCAGTTTAGGGGAATATGCTGACACGGCCCTGATAATGGAGAAAACAAACTGTCGCTTTATAGCAGGGGTGTCCAAAGTGTGGCTCATGGGCCATTTGTGGCACTTAAACTGATTTTCTGCAATTCAAAAATTATACAAATTTGGCCCGTAGATACAGATGGAGACTTTTAATTTATAATCAGGGGACAAAAATGTATTTCTTACACAGGAAAATGTAAAGTACAACACAAAGTATTCCTCTTTTTATAACCAAAGTTATAAAACTGAGTTTATCCAGAGACTTTTACTGAAAAGTTAACTTTGCTTCACCTAAATCAGTTTCTGTTCCTTTCTTTTAAAACTTGGATAAATATAGTAAATCTTTGAGATAAAGTGACCCAAATCCTGTCCTTATTATTGAAAATAAATTTATTAAATCAAACCCAAAAGAAATGGAAAGTAAATGTCTTTTTTAATGCAGCAAACATGCCAAATTAAAGTAAGCAGTAAATTTATGTCAAAAAACTTGGAAATTTCTGAAATTAGAATGTCTTTTGAAAAATCTTTTAGAAAATTTAAAATTTTCTAATACATTTCTGAAATTAATTACAAAATTGTGGCGTTTATGTCAGAAATTTACTCCTTTTATTTTATTTAAAGAGGCCCAACGCACCGATTCTGCAGTAAATACCCTGCTACTTTATTTGCTTGATTTTAGGTTGTGTTTTTAAGTCTATAACACACGTGGCAAAAAGTTTGGACACCCCTGCTGCAGTGGAACTGTCTGCATTTATTGTTTGACCGCTGTAATTTTTTCTGCAGCCCGTTTGCATACGTGGACCCATTGCATTGTAACATGGCGTATTTGTACCTGGAGCTCCTCAAGGACTCCCTCAACGAGTATGCATATGCAGCCGAGCTAGCAGGCTTGAACTATGACCTCCAAAATACCGTCTATGGGATGTATGTAAGTATGCAGACCCCCCTCCAACCTCCCGTCGCATCCTAGACTCCATGTTTCCGCTGCCACTCCCTTATTCACCATTAGACTGGCTCAACCTGTCCTGGGTTCACAGGTGATGATGATGATTTGACCTTTTTTTTTTTTGTGAGGAAAAACGACGCAGCACCAGGACGACCTCCCCCCCCCCCTGGTGTCATCATTTGAAACATTTTGTCTTCGTTAGCATAACATTTTAAGACTTTCACTGCACGAAAAAAAAAAAAAATCTTGCCAAGTTTTTGGTGTCGTTTCTTCTGAAAATGTCTTACTACACTTAAAATGAGACTAAACTAGCTTAGAAAAAACTTTTCAGCAACATATAAGAGTTTGTTTTAAGTCGATAATTCCTTGATATTGCTGAAAAAGTTCCAGTTCCTTTCTGTCAACTGTCGTTACCTAGCAACGCCTGCCATGCCAAGCCCGTCGCCTAGCAACCCAGTTCTAGTTCCACTGGCAGGTCATTTCACTTATAACAGGAGAAAAAAAATGTTTGTTACAAGAGAAATAATCTGCACCTAGTACTTTTTCTGCGATTTTAAGGAATTGTAGCTGTTATTTCTTGCTGCAAGTTAGTTTTGTCTTATTTTAAGTGTTCCAGAAACCAGAATTGCTTGGTAAGGTTTTGTGTTTTCGCAGCGTCCGTTTAGGATTCCTGACGCCTGAAAGCGATTTATTCTCAATTCCAACCTTCCAACCCAGGCTTGGTCCGTCTCGCCTCTGTCTTCCTTCATCTGTGCTTTTGCATTGCTTCTCAACCACATCATTTTAAACACAATCTTGACGAGACACGTTTTCCGTTTGCGACACAAAGCTGGTCATCCGGCTGCATATACATACTCAGTTCCTTGGTTAAATCATTCTTCCCTTTTTTTTGTTTTTTCTTATATTTTTCCATTCCTCCCAAAACAAAACTTCACTTTTTTACTTTTTCCCTTTTTGTTTTTTTCTCCTCTTCCATTAGTCGCTACCTTTATACAGATCCTGTGCACTGCAACATGACCTACTTGTTTCTGAGGTTACTGAAGGATAATTTAAGAGAGTATGCATATCCAGCCCGCCTGGCCGGGCTTGTCTATGACACAGCCTCAGTGATGAATGCCCTCACCGTAAGTAAGCTGTTTGGAGTGTGTGGGCTGGTTCAAAGGTCGCTTCTGAGGGGTTTAACAAAACACAAATGGCTTGGTTTTCTACGCAGGTTTTGATTGACATGTTCCTCAGTCTGCACATGATTTACAGCTGAACTTGGTATTTACAGACATCAGAGAGGTTTCCGCCGTTGTGGGGTCAGTTGGGATTACCCGGAATATAATTGGCACAGAATAATAAACAAATTCATGTTGCTTTTTAGGAAGGCTGAGCTGATGTCATGGCTTCAAAAGAATCTAATTTGAGTTAAATGAAAGCAATATTTGTTTTTTTTGTGTTTTAAATTGACCAAAGATAAATCCATGGATGAGTTTTTCTAGATTTTTCTGGGAAATAATTTTTTTAATCCTGGAAATGATCTTCAGGCGTCTACGGAGAGACAGTTTTCCTACTAGCAGCGACAGTAATGTCTCTCAGAGAGGAAGAAGCCATTGCTGCAAAAGCAACATCAGGGTTTCTGCGCATCTTTAAATTTCTTATACTAAAATCGAGGCCATAAAATGTTTTAAATTCATTAGAAAATATCAAGATGGCCTTAAATACGTTAAGATGGGAATTGAATACATATATACAATATATTGTTGAATGTCCTGTAGTTTATTTTTCTTGGACTTTTTTGCAGGCAAAAGTTTGAGTTTCATTCCCTGCTTATGTTCTAACTTCAGGCAGCTGATGCTAGCGCTAACTAGCTGCTAGCAAGCAGCTAGCTTTTTGCATTTATCATTGATAAGTGTAAATCATCTTCACCACTGACTCGCTTCTGATGCTGAGAAAATCTTGGCACTACAATATAAAATTTTGTTTTCTAAATTTCTTAAATTTAATTTGGTGAAACCTGCAGAAACCCTAAGCATAAAAACCTAAATTGGTTTGTAAATGAACACGTTGAAAACAAGACCTTCATTTCTGCAGATGCATCCTTTGGTCTGAACTCCAGCCCAGCTGTGAAGCACGGTGGAGGTGTCATCATGATATGGTGGCATTTCGCTACAGGAAGGACCAGATGGGAAATCTAGAGACATCAGCTAGGCAATGCTACTAAATATGAACATAATGTCGGTAAACGAGTGAATTTGTTGAAAATAATCGAAATTCTCTAAATTTTTAGGTAAATCTTTCTGACCCAAAACGGTGGAAATGATGGCGGGGAAAAAACTAAAATTTCTTTTAATACGGTGTATGTAAATATTTGGCTTGAACTGTAAATTATGTGTTTTTTCAACAACTAGTCTTTGATTTAAAATTTAGACAAGCATGGGATGACAGAGGAGAGGAAACATCTGACCTGCTGAGATCCGAAAGAAACAAAATAATTCAAACAAAATGCTAATGAAGACAGAGACTTTCTGATGCAGTGAAACAGAAACATGGAAGCAAGATTATGTTTAACACACTGAGAATGTTAAATAATTAGTAATTATTGATTTTAATAATTAAAGTCGATAATAAACATTTCTTCCTGTTGAGACTTTTAGAAACAGATTGAAACTATTTGAACTTAACAATGATTGTAAGTTAAAATTTTAGCCTTTTTCTGACCGGAAATGTTTTTGCAAAAACATCAAACTTTAAAACTAGAGAGAAATGTAATCAAAGCAGAGCTATTTTTATCTGTTTAAAGGATTTAAAGTCTTAACTTCCTCTAACATGCCGACATCTCGACGTGTGTGATGTAAAAATATAAGGAACTGTCACAATAAGAGCTGGGCTGTTTTGGTAAAAATTTCTTTCAACTGGTTCAGAAAGTGCGATTACTAATTTTAAATCCATAATAATCTTGGGATAAATCTCCGTTCTCCTGGGATTGGGATTCTTGGTGATGGATTATTACTATATTTCTGGGCATTTTGCATGTGTGTTTGTGTGTTTTTATTTTTTTGCTCTCCACCTCCCTCCTTTCCTCACTAACGTTCTGCTCCATCTTAATGAGCGCCCATCGGCTTCCTGTGAATTTATGACCGCTCTTCCGCCCGCTGCCTGGCGGTGAGATTATTTATAATTGCTTTGCGTCGGCAGCTGGAGGTCAGCGGAGTTGGGATGCGTTACCTTTACCAGGTGTCACCACCGGGAGCGCTGTGGCGGCAGGATGAGCAGAGTCATGAAGGAAATGCACAGCCTAGACAGATTTTAGTTTTAAATCCTGATTCATCGTTGGTTTTAGATGATGTCTCAATTGGAACAGAAATATTGATACTGATGTAATCAATATGTGTAATCAATGTTTAAAGTACATTAATCAATCTGCTTCAAGGAAACTAAACAAAAAAGAAGTGAATACGTAGAAAAGGTAAGGAAAGAGAAATGTTTGGGTCATAAATGCATTTAAACTAAAGTGAGGTTTGAGGTTTTACAGTGTCAGATTATATTTATGTTTTGATAATTAGATAATTAGAAATGTTGATTCTTCCTCACAAATTCCTCTCATTTCTCCTTGACTAGAAGTTTAGAAAGTTTTCTTTAAATTTGGGCTGAAACCCGAACCCCTCGACTCGTCCTCTGGTCGATCCTCCTCCGTCGTTCGGGAAACATCGGTCATAAATTCACTCTCTGGGTTTGAGCCGATGTGAAAACGGCCTGAAACCATGAAGCTCTCCTGCTCTTTAACCTGAGAGAGTGTCTTTCTGGACTTCCTGTTTCCTGCTGCCATTTGCTGCAGCTTTCGGTCAAAGGTTACAACGACAAGCAGCACATCCTGCTGAAGAAGATCATCGAGAAGATGGCGACCTTCGAGATCGACGAGAAGCGCTTTGACATCATCAAAGAGGCAGTAGGTCCAGACTTCCTGCTGTGGTTTATGAGACTTTTTTTCCTTCAGTTTTTTGCCTCCATTTTGAGTGAATTTTAATTTTTTTTTCTCCTCTCTTTCCAGTACATGAGATCTTTGAACAACTTCAGAGCCGAGCAGCCTCACCAGCACGCCATGTACTACCTCCGCCTGCTGATGACCGAGGTCGGGTGGACCAAAGACGAGCTCAGAGAGTCGCTCGATGGTGGGTCACTTCCTGTATTTCTGTTTACTCTCCTTTAAAGGGACAGCGTCATGTAAAATCAAGCTTTACATCATGACGTTTTTCTCTCATCGAAAACATACCTGGAGTGTTGCTTTGATTCTTTTATGCATGTTTGAGAATTATTTACTCTCCATGGCAACCATTCAGCTGAGCAAAACGCTTGGGTGGATGTAGCTCCGCCTCCCGAGTGGGGTAAAGTCCTCCCCCACTCAGCTCATTCAGACTAGCCAGCAGCAATTAGCAAACAGCTGTTGGAACTGCTGAGCTCATCATAGGAGTTTCTACTTTCTGTTTCTAGTAAAAACATTGTTAAAGGGTTTGTAGAGGAGCCATGTTGTGATGACTTCCTGAAGGCGGAGTTTCAGAAAGAGCAGGTGCTTCTTAAAGAGACAGAGGCCCAATTTCAAGCCGTTAAATTACTTGATTGTCCTATGAAATATATAATACTGCTCCTTTAAAAACAATGTTTTTTTTAAATTTAGGATTTGTACGGATGCCTAAAAGCCTTAAACTCTTGAATTTCCGTTAGGTCTTTGGAAAGTGCTTGTTTTCAGTAAAAGTCTTTGAAAGTGTTTGATTTTCAAACTGCACAGTTTGTAATAAAGTTCAATCTAACTTTTGTTTAAAAGCCTAAACTTGAGAAATATTTTCTACAGTTGAAACCTGATATTTTCATACATCTAATAAAAGAAACACATTTTTTGCTTGCTGTCTGAAGTTAAATTAGATGAAACTTCTCTTTTATTACTTTAGAATTTGAAAAATAATTTTTATTTATTGTTTTTTAAAAATTAGTGAGAGATTTTTGTCACTTATTGGTTCATTGTGTTGAAGTATTTAAGAAGGTTTTTTAGCTTAACATGTAATGAATATTTATTATTCCTAATGGATCAATGACTTATCAATCTGTGTAACTGTTGGATTATATTTTAAACAAAGTTATTGAAATCATTTTTATGGAAAAGTTTGAAAACTTACCTTGAAGATGGTTGAATTTAAAAGTTTGATGGAGTTGCTCTGTGATCGATTACTAATGTCTGTGATCTGTGTTCCAGACGTAACTCTCCTCCGCCTCAGGGCGTTCATTCCTCAGCTGTTGTCACGGTTACACATCGAGGCTTTGCTCCATGGCAACATTACCAAGGAGGTTTGTTCAGTTTTACTTTGGGAAAATGTATTTTGTTTCCTTAAAACTATTTCTTGTTTCCTAATTAATCAATGATAACTGTCAGTAACAACAGCGTGTACTTTATGTTGTATTATTGTATTCTTATTATAGTAGTATTTGGTTTTATATTTTAAACAATCAAAAGGAAAGCTCAAAAAAAAACTTTTAGTGTTAATTGGATCTAAAAATTAATGATAAAAATATAAAAATAAAGAAAATACAATGAATATATAATAATAATATTATTAATAATGAAAATAAAATACTACTGCTAATAAAATATATTAAAGAAATACTCAAAATAAAATAATAATGGAAATAAAAAAATCTACTATGACATATTACTAATAATAGTAATAACAAAAAAATTAAAATAATAATGGAAACAAAATACTACCAATAATAATAGAAATATAGTAATGAGGAAATAAAATAATAAAGACAATGGAAAAATTATGATGATAAATAATGGAAATTTATAATAAAATAAAATAATGAAAGTAATGATCAAAATAATAATGATCAAAATAATAATGATTAAAATAATGAGGGTCATCATGAAAATATTACTATCAGTAGTAAATAGTTTTGTTTGTATTTTTATTTTTATTTTTTGCACTTTCCCATAAACCCTTTATCTGTGACATCTTCCCACTTTAAGCTTTTTACCTGAGGAAGCCATAAACGGTTATAAATAATCTAGAAAAGTCACAAATCAAGAATAACGGCATGAAGGGACGGATAAATAACCGGCGCCTCTGTGATTTTCCCAGTCTGCTCTCGGCATGATGCAGATGGTGGAGGACACGCTCATTGAGCACGCTCACACCAAGCCCCTCCTCCCGAGCCAGCTGATTCGCTACAGGGAGGTGCAGGTCCCGGACGGTAGGTCGACGTCTGCTCACCGTCGCCGTGGCGACCCCACAAGAGCCCGGCGCTGATGACGCCGTGGCGTGTTTAAAGATCTGATCAAACAGGAAGTAAACCGGGTCACCGGGTTGGATCCTTATTGAATCGGGGAGACTCAACCAGAGGCAGAAATTAGAGAAACATCACAACCACAAACCTCTGAATTTTAGTAGTTTAGTTTTTAGTTAAGTAGATCAATCAGTTATCAAAATCCTTGTTATTTGGGGTTTACAAATTTTAAAAAGTTTAATGTTAAGTATTTCTGAAGTTTGATGAATGATGCGCTAATAACCAAGTAAGTTTTTGAGGAAATGTTTGGATCTGATATTCAATGAAAAGTGAGCAGAACTGTAAATATTAGCTTCATGACAAGTTTATAGTATTTGTCTCAAACGTGTTTTCTCTCAGGTGGCTGGTATGTTTACCAGCAGAGAAACGAAGTTCACAACCACTGCGGCATCGAGATTTACTACCAGACGGACATGCAGACCACCAACGACAACATGCTGCTGGAGCTGTTCTGCCAGATCATCTCTGAGCCCTGCTTCAACACGCTGCGAACCAAAGAGCAGCTGGGTCGGTTCCCGTCACGTCCACCATCACAGACACCAGAAATGTTCATTTATTTACCACCTAATACTCCATTTTCATTCATGGCAGATTTATGCAGCACTGGGGGAATAATAAAAAATATATTTTTTGTAAAAATAGAGCGGCTGAAACGATTAATCAAATTAATCGTGATTAATCAATTTTCAAAATAATCTTCAACTAATTTAGTAATCAATTAATCATGAACTATAGCGAACAAACCTGAAAACTGCAGTTCGCTGAAAGAACAACTCACTGAGCACATTAAGCCAAAACTGTAGAAATATATTTGACATTTAAGCTAAAAAATAAAAACTAAAACTGGTAAACATTTTAAATGTCCACAATAGAGCAGAAACGACAAATAAAAGGAATTACGAAGTTTCTGTAAACAAAATTGTTCTAGTTGAGACCAAAACACCAAACTGAAGATTTTTGTCGTCCAGATTTTTACTTTTTTTGTAGTTTGAAAAACACTGTAAAAACACAAAATCTTAGCATCTTAGTCAGCTTGAAATAAGAAAGCTGATTTTTCCAGCAATAAACAGGAGCTTTTTATAAGTAAATAATTCCTAAATATTGATTTAAAACATATTGGTCCCATTGGCAGATTAATTCATTTATCAGAAGACATTTTTCTCCTGTTTCAAGTGAAATAATCTCGGAACTACAAAACTTGGTTGCTAAGCGACGGCCTGGGCTTGGATGGCGTTGCTAGGTAACGGCACAAGAACAGATGACTGAACTTTTCCCTCAATATTAGTAGCACCATTGATTTGAAAAAAGCTAATATTTCTTGCTATAAAGTTACTTATAAGTTTTGCCTTATTTCAAGATATTTTCTTCAGAAATGAGACCAAAAGAATTTCAAAAATTAAAGCCACAAATGGAAATTATTGGGCTCATTTTAAATCCTAATCCGATTATTAGTTGATTTATTGTTTGCTCCCCTCCTCCCTCTAAGGCTACATCGTGTTCAGCGGGCCCCGCCGAGCCAACGGGGTGCAGGGCCTGCGCTTCATCATCCAGTCGGAGAAGGCCCCCCACTACCTGGAGAGCCGGGTGGAGGCGTTCCTGCGCACCATGGAGAAGGCGCTGGAGGACATGAGCGACGAGGCCTTCCAGAAGCACATCCAGGCCCTGGCCATCCGCCGCCTGGACAAACCCAAGAAGCTGTCCGCCGAGTGCGCCAAGTACTGGGGGGAGATCATCTCCCAGCAGTACAACTTCGACAGAGGTAACGCAGGCCGACAGTTCAGGGCTGCCCAAACTGCGGCTCGGGGGCCATTTGTGGCCCAAAGACTAATTTTCTGTAGTTAAAAAATGATACAAATTTGGCCCGTAGATGCAGATGGAGACTTTTAATTTGTAATTTGTGCAACACAAAGTATTTGTGTTGCACAAATACTTCGTTTTAACAAAAGTAAAAACCGAGTTTATCCAGAGACTTTTACCGACGCCCAATTCAGCTTCTTAAACTAATTATGGCAAATGTGTTGAATCAGTTATTACTGGAAATAAATTTATTCAATGGAGCCCAAAAGAAATCCAAACTTAATGTAAAATTGTAGTAGAAAAATAAAAACAATAAAATTTGCTAGAAAATGTTATTTTTTGATTAATTTTAATATCAAATCTACAAAAAATGTGGAAATTTCTGAATTTCAAATGTATAAAATTTCTTTTGAAAATGTATCTTGAAAATATTTTAGACTAATATATTTTCCACAAAAAACAGTGGAAATTTCAAATGTCAAATTTTTTTCTGAATGTTTTTTCTACAAAATGTCATTTTTGGTGGAAATTTACTTTTTTTTTTTTTTTTTTCCCCAGAATTTTTTTTTGTGCTGTTTTTTTCAGTAGTTGTCCATCTGTCACATAAAACCAATAAAAAAAACATCAAAGTTTTTACTTTTAATGTGTTTTAACTCAGAGTTTTTATGACTTCCTGACTTGGATAAACAATTTTCTGCAGGTTTGTTGCTTTATGCAGTTCTTAAAGCTTCGAGCTAATTATGTTTAAACTTCTGTTTGCCTTTCAGACAACATTGAAGTTGCACATCTGAAGACGTTGACTAAAGAAAATATAATGCAGTTTTACAGAGTGAGTAACATAATTGGTTTGAATTTAAATTGGACAGAAAAATAAATTCTTCAAGCATTTTTACACTTTTGTATTTACTCTAGGTCTTTATTTACTGTTAGTAATTTGTTGATTTTAAGGTGTTTTATAAATATATATATATTCATTTAAATGCTTATTTTTTGTGAAAACTACTATTGCTGATCTACAACTCGTTCAGCAGAAAATAAATTATCTATAAACCCCAGGCAGTGACGGCTCCATAAAATTTAAATTACACCAATAAAGCATGATTCACTTGTTTTCTCAGCGATTACACTCTAAAACAGAGTAAAATCAGTCAATATTATTTTAAAAAGAAAAAAAAATTAATTAAGACGAAATATTAGAAAATATTGGATCCAACATTTAAGCTGTAACTGAAAATTATTTGACAGTCGTTGCACTTTATGCTGGTTTTGATGCAATCAGTTCAAACTGAATTTTCAGTACTTTTTTCTGTAATTTTATAAATGCATTTAATGTCTTTTGTAATTAAAAATGTTTTATTTAAAAAATAAAAATTTAAAAAATGTCCTGAATATTATAAATGAATTGGAGCCAACGATTATTTTAGTGGTTTCACTCTTTGGTAAATTTTCCGCAAAAGTTCAAACTGAATTTTCTGTATTTCTTAAACAATTTTTTACTTTATATGTATTTTAAATATTTGTTTGTTTCAGAAAACAGAAAAATATGCCACATTTAACCACAAAGTGGCAGAGGACACTGAATTAATTTATGGAGGTTACACTGCGAAACAAAATTAAAATTTACCCAAATTCATGTAGTTTTTTTCAGATCTAAAATCTGTTAAATCTTCATTCAGTTTGGAGTTTTTTAATTTTACGTTGTAGCATAAATCCTGGAAAACAAACTGTCAGTTCAGATAAAACCAATCTCCTCCCCAAAGGCTGTATTGTATTAATATAATAGTATTTTATATTATTTTGGCCGTATTGCTTCAGGGTTGATGCTGACGATGTCTCTGTCTGCAGGAGCGGCTCACAGTGGAAGCTGCAAAGAGACACAAAGTGTCCGTTCACGTTCTGTCCAGAGAGATGGACTCCTGTGAGTCTCTGAATCATTTCCTGGTTTTCGTTTCGATTCCTGTCGGCTTCGGTCGCCTTGACATTTCGTTTCTGTGCAACAGGTCCGATAGTCGGAGAGTTTCCTGCCCAGAACGACGTCAACCTGGCCCCCGCTCCGTCTCTGCCACAGGTAAACGACACGTCTGGTTTTATTTTTCCACTGAAAATAAACTAATCTTTTATGGATCCAGGCTAATTAGAACTGACTAAATTATTTCTATTTGCTAAATACCAGAAAATGTAACTTTCTATATTAATCGAATTTCAGTCCGTTTGTCTGGAAAGTCTGTTTCGTTTGGGGAAGTATGAAAGCAGAAAGTGAACTATGACGAAGGGCATTCTGGGTAAATGCAACCAAAAGAATGCAAAAGTTTAGCGCTAGCGGTAGAAATGAATCGTATTTTACGAACGGCAAGAGAAATCCTGCAACCGCTAAAATCAGAAGTTTTCATGTCGTTTCCTTTGGTGGTTTTTGGTGCAGCGCCACCACAGGTGAGGAGGGGAACAGGTTTTTCTAAAAATGCAACAAATGGTGCAACTTTCATCCCCAGTTGAATAAAATCTATCGGACTATCAGCTGTGAAAACAACCTTAAACTATTTTTTTTCTGTTCCCACATCAAACTTTTTGTTGTTTTTCTTTTCAGCCGACGTTAATTCAGGACATGACGGAGTTCAAGAGGAGCCTGCCGCTGTTCCCGCTGGTGAAGCCTCACATCAACTTCATGGCTGCCAAACTGTGAGCGAGGGCGGAGAAGCTTCGCCTTCCTGAGGTTCCCCTGACTGTGTGTGTGTGTAATGTGTGTGCAGGCGACACGCCATTGCACCAGAAGAAGAAGAGATGCTCAGTAAGCGAAGAACCCCCAAAGTTAGCTGTGGTCGTTTTTTTAAACTAGCTGTGACAACCATAGCGGTCTCACCTCACTCTCACACTGCAGTGCTGCGTAGGCGAAGTAGAACCACGTTAACCAGAAAATTTTATGCAGGAGCTTCACTTCACCTCTAGCGGGCGCTTCCCAGTCCAAGTCAGTAGCTCTACCGAGGCACTCCGACGTTTTATTCAAATGTATGCATTTTACGAAGCCTTATTCTGTAGTTCTTAAAGCTTGCTTGGTGGGGGGTTTTATCTGTTGGCGCCCTCTGAGGAGGCCTGAGTGAAGTCGGCACTGCGACTCAAATCAAACTGAATTGGCCTCAAACCTTTGTGCTGCTATCGTTTTAAAGATATTAGTAAATATTTACAGGTCAACGAGCCCCGACACACATTTACAAAGTCTCTTTTTAACTATAAGTTATAAAATTTGGACATCAGAAATCAGCTCACTTTAACAAAAATTATGTAAAATCTAATTTCTCTGTTTCTGCTACCAGAATTTTTTGTGCTGCTTTCATTTTAAAGATATTAATGTTTTCAGAGGTCAAAGGTTAATGAACCCCACCACATTTACAAAAAAACTAAATCTCTTTTCAGTTGTAGTTTATATAGTCTGTAAACATTTTTAACTCAATTCACATTAAAATCAAGCAACAAATTTAAATGATTGTATTTTTGTTCTTTTTTCATTTTGAAGATATTGTTTCCAGAGGTCAAGGGTCAACCCACATTTACAAAATTAAATGAAATGTGTGAGTCAACTGCGCTACATTTATGCAGCACAAATTTTCAAAGATTGGTGGAGGTATAATTTTTAAAAGTTTCAGATCAACTTGCTCTTCCTCTTATTTTTACAACTCAAACATTAAAATTCATATAATTTTAGTGTTTGTGCTGCAAAATGTTTAATTTGTGCCGTTACAACTTTTAAAATATCAAAAAAGTTTCCAGGTCACTTTGCTCCCATCCCCCAAAACTGATGCATTTTAAAACATTTCTGCTGGTTTGTGCAGCAATAGTTTTAAAGCTATTAATGATTCAGAGGTCAAAGGTTAGCCACCAAATTTTTGTTCTTTTTTTTTTAATTTTTTTACTATTTGTGCTGCAGAAATTGTGCTGCTAAAATTGAGATAAAAAAAGTTTCCAGAGAATGTGCGACACTCCCCACGTTTACAAAATATCAATTAATTGTGCTGTTTGTGCTGCAATATGTTTAATTTGTGCCGCTACAATTCTGAAGATTGTAGAATAGGTTTCCAGAGACCAACCTGCCCACCACTCCACATAAACAAAACACAAAATTGATAAATTGTTTTGTTTTTGTTTGTGCAGCTAAAAGTTTTTGCAGCACATATGATTCTTTGTAGATGTGGCGCGATTTGACCTCTGGAAACATCTTTAAAATGATAGCAGCACAAACTTCATTTGATTTTGTAAATGCGAGGAAAGGTGAGTTGGTTGACCTTTAACCTCTGAAAATTTCACCTTTTAAAATGAAAGCAGCACAGATTTTGTGCTGCCAAAACGTTTGACTGGAGTTTCACTGATTTTCTTTTTTTTTTTTTTTTTTTTTTTTTTACGGTCGGCCGACTTCTCTCAGGTTTTGCGGAGACGTTTCTAGCCGCTCGATCATGCGTCGTCTTTAGGGTTTTATGATTGAAACACCTCAGGGGTAAATCCATGCTGTCTCTTTTTTTAATTTTAAAAACACGTCACACCCCGAGACGTTTCCATGGCGATCCCTACACTGTGCATCCGTTTGTGTGCGCCTTTACGTCGGGTCAACTCACGCATTTTTCTCACGTTTCTTTCCAAACGCGTCACTTTGATGTCAAACGGAGCTGAAAGTCAACGGCTCCGGTTTTAAGAAGTATTTCCTGAAAAATATGCACTTCTCTCACCAAGCAATAAACGTGATTGTTGAAGGTGAGAGCGGAGCCTCTCTCTCTCTCAGGTGCTTGCTGCACTTTGTCCCGACTTTATTTTATTTTATTGGTTTCAGTCATTGCCTCGTCCAGGATTAAATGAGCTTTGAATGTGTTTGTTCTGCATCAGATCTTCGACATTTTGCTTAGTCTCGGATTATTTTGTTCCTTCGTGGTTGAACCCAAAGATGGCGGCAGCAGCAGATTTCAGCGCAGCAGAGGAAAATATTAATGACATTACATATCAGGCTTGGGCAGTAGGGACACATATGTTGTGAAGTACTTAGAGAGTGGTTTCTATTTAGATGTTTTTGAATGTCAACGCTCGGCTCCGATTGGCTGGTTGGGTTTCCGGGCGGATAATTTTAGGTTTGAAGTTTTTCTGTGTGTTTCTAAATAATTAATAAACAAGTGAATGGCAAAAACTGCTGCACTCGATTTCCTTGTTTGCAAAAACACATTTATTCACAGATATGATGCTCCACAGGTCAAAGTTCACAACATTTTTTTTGTTTTTTGGCAAAGACTTCATGATGAATGTAGAGACGCTGTAGTTTGCAGGCAGAGTTTGAGCTTCTTCCAGACATAATTATTTCAAAACCAGGAACTAATGGACCTGAAATATTTCAAGAGTTTTTGTGGAGTAAATGTTTTCCAGGTTGTGATAAAAGCTGGTCACATTAGGGTGTAGCATCTGATGTTTTCCTTCCACTTAACTTTCCACTAATGTTTGGATATCAGAAACAGCCAAATGCTCTATCAAGTTTTTTTTTCGGTGTTTGTATGCTGGATAAGTCAGTTTTCTTTATTAAAATCCCAATTTTTCCAAACTTTAGAATTACAGGAAACAGTTTTCATTTCAGATGAAACTTTAGCAAAAAAAATTTTTTTGTAGTTTTTCCTGAAGATGCATTAAAAACAGGTTCAAGATAATTTGTTTTTATTTAAATAAAAAGCTTGCTGAATGGTTATTTTTCCTACTAAAGAGATTAAACAGCCAGAGTCCAGCTTTCACCCTCAGTTAATTCGCACTTGAAATTTTTCACATTTCAACCACAAACTTTAATGTAATTTTATTGACAGATTGTGGAAGGAAAATGATGCAAAGCTTTTAGGGAAGTGAATAAAAAAACGAGACCCAAAATTTTTACTTTTTTTATTCTAAACATAATTCTCACATTGAAACACGGTGATGGCAGAATAATACTGTGGGGATGGTAGAGTTAAACAGGGAAAATGGATGAAGCCAGGCGTGTCCAAAGTGTGGGGCGTGGGCCATTTGTGGCCCTTGAAATGATTTTTAATTGGCCACAATTTAAGACTTGTAAAAATTTGGCCAATAAAATATAAAACATTTGACCCAAAAAGTTTAATTTTTTTAATGGCAATCTGAAGGTTCTTTTATGTTTTGGATCTTTAATGTTTTAGAGATTTTATTTAAAAAATGTATTAAGCAAATAAAACTAGAAAAATTTTAATTTGTGGCACACAATTTGGCAAAGTTTATATCAAAGCACGGCCTAGTCAAAGTCCAGAACTAAACCAGTTTTGTTTTTTTTATGCATGCATCATTTTTAGCTTTCATCAGTTTATCCAATAAAACATTGAAGTTTGTGGGGAAAAGCTAAGCTGAAAACGTCTGCCAACCCATCCCGACCTGAACCAGAACAGAACCGCTCCATGTTCACTGCGTTCAACCCCTCTGGACCGGACCGGACCGGAGCAGACCGCCGTGACGGGTGCCAACGCTTTTACAGAGTTCAGAGTAATCAAACTGCAGGCTGAATAAATAAACACTGGAACATCTCAAGCTAGAATTTAGATTTCTATGTTTGTGTTTTTCTTCCTGCTAGCTTCCAAACGTGATAAATTATTGATTAATTGATCATCTGATTGGACCCCGGCGAGGGCGGGAGGGACGTTAAACCAAAACAATCGCTTTATTAAAACAAAAAATTAAAAAGTTCTTCACGCATGCCCTGCGTCTTTATTTCCGATAGCAGTGGGTGTGTTAGCCGTGTGGTGTTAGCGTAGCCACACACTGACTGCAAGCAGGCTCCAGTTCGCTTCCCATACCGTCACTCCCGGGACGGGAAGCGGCGACGCAGTCGGTCTCCGTAGCAACCGCTGGGAGGGGGCGGGGCTTGTTGCAGTAAGGGTGAAGCTGAGTGTTGTGGGGGTTCATCCTCACCGACAGCAGAGCACCGCCTCAGGCCTCTTCCGGCTCGGGGAAGTTGAGGATCTTGCGGTGGGCTTGGCGCAGGTATTGCTGCTGCTTGAAGTAGACCTTGAACACCCCTTTGATGGCCACGAAGGCGATGCCGCCCTGGGGGGAGAGCCAGAAAGCAGGCAGGCTTTAAAGACGGCACTCGGCATGTCTTCAGTAAGAGGCTTCTTCAAAGCCGCTGTGGCACAAACTGCTACAGGAGGACCTTCCTGCCCGCAGCATCAACAACTCTGAAGAATCCTGAATAATTTGAATTACAAAAAGAGATTTAACTTCCCAGAAGGAAGTCAAACATCTTTTTGAATTTGGAAAACGTAAAAGTTAACGGTACGACTGCAACTAAGGAGACAAGGAAGGAAGGAATGAACATAGCATCAGAGTTAGCATTTGTAGGCCAGTTAGCATCATGTCTGCTGTTAGCATCAATAGCCCCATTAGCACCAGCGGCCCCATTAGCACCCGTAGCCCCATTAGCATCAATAGCCCCGTTAGCACCAGTAGCATCAATAGCCCCGTTAGCATCAGCGGCACCATTAGCATCATTAGCCCTGTTAGCATCATGTCTGCTGTTAGCATCAATAGCCCCATTAGCACCAGCGGCCCCATTAGCATCAATAGCCCCGTTAGCACCAGTAGCATCAATAGCCCTGTTAGCACCAGCGGCCCCATTAGCATCAACAGCCCCGTTAGCACCAGCGGCACCATTAGCCCTGTTAGCATCAATAGCCCCATTAGCACCAGCGGCCCCATTTGCATCATTAGCCCTGTTAGCACCAGCGGCTCCGTTGGCACCAGCGGCCCCATTAGCATCAATAGCCCTGTTAGCACCAGCAGCCCCATTAGCATCATTAGCCCTGTTAGCACCAGCGGCTCCGTTGGCACCAGCGGCCCCAGTAGCATCAATAGCCCCGTTAGCACCAGCGGCACCATTAGCATCATTAGCCCTGTTAGCATCATGTCTGCTGTTAGCATCAATAGCCCCATTAGCACCAGCGGCCCCATTAGCATCAATAGCCCCGTTAGCACCAGCGGCACCATTAGCATCATTAGCCCTGTTAGCATCATGTCTGCTGTTAGCATCAATAGCCCCATTAGCACCAGCGGCCCCATTAGCATCAACAGCTCCGTTAGCACCAGCGGCACCAATAGCCCTGTTAGCATCAATAGCCCCATTAGCACCAGCGGCCCCATTAGCATCATTAGCCCTGTTAGCACCAGCGGCTCCGTTGGCACTAGCGGCCCCATTAGCATCAATAGCCTCTTTAGCACCAGCAGCCCCATTAGCACCAGCGGCCCCATTAGCATCATTAGCCCTGTTAGCACCAGCAGCCCCATTAGCACCAGTAGCCCCATTAGCATCAATAGCCCTGTTAGCACCAGTAGCATCATTAGCACCAGCGGCCCCATTAGCATTATTAGCCCTGTTAGCATCATGTCTGCTGTTAGCACCAGCGGCCCCGTTAGCATCAATAGCCCCGTTAGCACCAGCGGCCCCGTTAGCATCATTAGTCGTGTTAGCACCAGCCGCCCCGATAACATCATTAGCCCTGTTAGCACCAGCGGCCCCTTTAGCATCATTAGCCCTGTTAGCACCCACCAGGATGGTCCTTTGCAGGTTGGAGTTGACGCTGCTGAACATGAGTTTCCCCACGATGGTGGCGATGGTGGGGAAAACCAGAGCGCCGCACAGGATCCGTGTGGCGGAGACGTGGTCGGCCAGAGGGCTGGCCTCGGCCGGGATCCGCGGCACCGGGCAGCCGATACCTGCGGTTCCGACATTTGGGCCGTCAGCGGATGAAAAACAACAACATGGGGGATGTCTGACGTCAGAAACCGAACGACAGACCTGGGAAGATGCTGTTGAAGATCTGCAGCTTGTTGGAGTACTTCCTCCACAGCCTCAGGACGTAGTCCTCCCAGCGGATCATCTTCCCCAGGATCAGCATGACGGGGATGGTGGGCAGGCCGATGAGCAGGAAGAGCGGGTCGGCCCGCTCCATCACGTCCAGGCCCTCCTTATGGCCCACCACCTGCACATCAAAAAAACATTAAAATCATGAAACAATACAGATTTACTGAGAAATACCTTGTTTTAAAGGCCAAGGCATGGCAGCAGCCCAGGGTGCCCAGTTTTGGGGGTTTTTTACAATATGATTGCAAACATCAGAGGACGCACCTGCATGACGGTGACGGCGCCGTACGTGACGGCGGTCCAGTAGATGGAGCCCACCATGATACCGGCTGCAGCGAAGGGGCCGGCTTTGGAGATGAGCCGGTCGGCCAGATCCAGAACATAAACGATTGGACCTGATGGAGACAGGAAACGGTTGCCTGGTCACAGGAAGTTAGAGCTTTTTATTTCCACCCAGAATCATCGGAAACAACGAGAACCTCCCATTTTTATCTTTTCATTTCAGTGTCATAGATTCGAAGAATCTTCAGTCAGAGGATTCTCCAAATGCACTGCGATGCAGACAGCTACAGGAGATGTAGGAAAAGACGGATCTTCTCCACATCCTCCCACACAAATCAGCTTTTATTTAATTTATTAAACTTAAATGTAGCAATCGTGAAAGAAAGTGACATAAATCCTCTTCTTATTACTGAAGATAAATTTGTTCGACAGATGAAAACTGAAAACCACAGAAAACATGCAAATCTTACAAAGGAGTATTTTGGTAGATAGAATAAAGTAGTACATTTTTTCAGAAATTTTAATAAACTTGGACATTTCTGTTTCCAATCTTGAACATTTTTTGACATTTCAAACTCAGAAAATTCCAAAAGTTGAAAATTTGACATTTTTTTCTAGAAAATGTCTGAGTTCTTTTGGTGGAAATTTATCATTTTTTTAAAAATCTACAATGGCCCTAATGGTCCTGAAAGTACAATAAATATTTATTTTTAATAAAATTAGGCTACTTTATTTGCCTGATTTTAGGATCTTTTGATTTTATTTTACTTTTAACTCAACAATTTTGGCTGTGACAAAACGCTTGGAGCCCCCTGTTGACGTTTCATTGCTTCTCCTCTGATTAAAAACAACAAACATGAAGCACGGGGTTCGACTTAAAGTCCAAACCGGTGCGACAATTTAAAAAAAAGAAGTTTCTCTGCTGCTGCATCTTCCTCCCATCTGGCATGTCAAGCCGACTCCGGGGAAATCATGCAATATTTACAGGAAGCCAACCTGATTTCCTCACTCATCCACAAGCTATTAATAACCGGCCGGCTGCAGAGGCAACGCACCGCAGGGGGCGACTGCGCACTTTCTGAGGTCTGCAGATGCATTACAGCTCAAGATATTTTTACTGAGGTAAAAGTAAACATCAGCCGTCCAGGGAATTACTCAAGAATAAAAAATATCGCAGTTTTCTGGCTGATTGCTGATCTTTAAAAATGCAGATTTTGGCCGATACTGAAATTTAATTAATAGTTTAATATTTTAAGGTTACATCATCGGACGGACCGAAATATAAAGTGGGAATTTTGGACAAAAATGACAATAATTACAGCTAAAGAAGGTTTTATTTTAATCTTAAATGCAAAATGTATCTATAGTTTTTGGCTTGATTGCTGCTCTAAATATGTTGCTGTTCCAGAAATTGACCTTTTATGACGGTATCCTCCAGTTAATGTTAACAATTAATCGTTTACTAATTGATTAATTGTTTCAGGCCCAATTATTTTTGCCTATAAGGCTTTTGTTGGTGAATATGTTGTTCTTGTAGAAAATGGCCTTTTTTGTGTGCGTTTGCTCCAGCTAATGTTTACCTCGGTTAATTATTAATCGTTTACTGATCGATTAATCGTTCTAGCCATTATTGTTTTTTGCCTTTTTAGAGACTATTGTTGGTGGATGTGTTGTTCTTTCAGCAGCTCACCTGTGCTACTGTGCTCCCCCAACGTACCATGAGTAAAATAAACTTTTATGACGCCAGCTAATTCATCCCAGAAGCACAGGCTTTAACTGGGACAAAACTGACCAATGGTTGGAGCCAAACTGAACTTAACACACAACGTGTGCAATCAGGTGAAAACTGGCCAAATTTCCCACGGAAATAAAACAAAGTGTTTACATTGAGCACCGACGTCAAAAATATAGTTTGCATCGTCATTTCCGAAGACTTTTCCGTGTTAAATCACCTGCCAGCTTGCTTCAGGACATGCAGGATATTTGTACAGGTGTTGTCCCAATAAAACCACTTTCCATCAGTTGTTTGCACAATTTAGTGACAGCAGCTTTCACTTTATCAAGCTGCGGCTTTTTAGGCAGGCCTCATTAACGTTCATCGCTTTGTGGCTTCTTAAACTCACAACTTTATAGTAGTTATTGATGAAACTGCCGCCTGGGCCGGCGCCAGGCTTTTGATCCCCGGCAGACTGCACCTGTGTTTGCTGACCGGACTCACCTCCCAGAGCCTGACTCTTTCACTTTGCTCCTGCCAAAGCGCTGCACCGTTACAGCCAGAGGGAACTGGGTCACCGCTAATGACCGCTGACAGGACGGAGAAAGAAGCAATTCATTTTAGCCACTGGCAGCACATTCTATAATTAAGATAATTAAGCATGAGGTAGGGAAGAAGGAGTGCAGCTACAGTTTAAAGGTGGGCCGAAGCGTTGGCAGCCTCTCTTCCTGGAGGTTTGTTTACTCTCTGAGTGTGAGCAAAGACGGAGCAGCAAGGACACACCGTCCTCAGAGCTGGACCCGTGTGAAAGGCTGGAAGTGGCTCTGCAGCAGGTGCTGGTGGGAGGAACCCAACAGGACACAGTGACCCGCTTGGAGGTTTTCTACCTGAAGTGAACGCGTAATCGAACTCTGATGCTAACTCTGGTTTGCCTAAAAACTTTGGTCCCTGTTTGGTTGAAGGGAACGCTGGCGCAGTTTGAATGAATGTGTGAACGCAAACAGCTAAAAATGCAGAAAGTGACCTACAGCACAGGGCATTATGGGTAAATACTACCAAAAGAAACGGGCTAGCCTAGCGCTAGCAGGAGAAATGACTTGTAGTCTTTTAGCAAAGGAAAAAGAAAAATCGTACAGCCACTAAAATCTGACGCTACTCCATTTTTGTTTGAAGAAGGAAGTTGTGTTCAATGTCTTCTTCAGAAGTTTGTGTCATTTCCTCCACTGGCTCTTTGTGCAGTGCCTCCACAGGCGAGGAGGGGAACAGGTTTTTCAATAAGTTTGGTTCATTTGACACAGTTCAGTGTGAAAAATAATAAGAGCAGTTGAAAATGTAAAAAATATTACAACTTTGATCCCCAAGCAAACTGAGTCTATTGGACTATCAGGCATGAAAACAACCTTCGGGTTCATTCACACCAGCCTTGTTAAGTCCACTTTAATCAAACTCTAGCTTGTTTGGGGAAGTGTGAACACGTAATCAACCAAAAAGAAAAACAAAAAAAAACACTAACCCTGGTCCACCTGAAAACCTCGGCCTTTGTTTGGTTGAAGTGAACTCTGGTTCAGTTTGAATGCAAATGTGAATGCTAAACGGACTGGAAACCGCTCCAAAAGCAGGAAGTGGACTACAACGCAGGGCATTCTGGGTAAATAATACAACCTAAACAAACACGAGTCTAATGCTAGAAGCAGAAATGGATTTAAGTCTGTTACCAAAACAAAAGAGAAATCCTACACTAATCTCCTGCAAGTTATTTAAAGGAATTACATTTCCCAAGAGTAGATTAGTAGATGCTACTTAGGATGCGCAAAAACAAAAAGAAAGAAAAAATATATATACTTTTTTGATTGTTATTGATTATGATTGAGTATCAATAGAAAACGAACTGAAAATAAAATCAATCCGCTGGCTGTAAGCCTCCATTTACTTACAGTTTTCAATGTTTTATTTACCAAAATATCTTGCATATAAAGTCCAAGGAAGATTAAAAATGATGTAATTGTCTAAACATTTTCCAGTAACCTAATCAGGCTTCTTGGTGGTAAAATATCCTCTCCGATGTTCCGAGTCACTTGAAAAGGTCGGCAGTGGTTCCACAAACTCATCAGAAGAGCTGCAGAGTCGATCCACTGATCCGGTCAGAGCGGATCCGATTCTGATGAGCTGTTCCGACCCAGTTTCACTCCCAGTCAGACCCAACGCCTCCCTCGCCACCTCTGCTTCACACTGAAGGGATTTGGAAAAGTTTCCCAGTGGTGAACTGATCCAGAACTTTTGGCCAATCACTGATGGAGAGAATTTATTGTTTCCGGATCAAAATGGTTCTGGGTTGAATGTTTGTGTACAGAATTAAAATACCAACGACACAATATTCTGTACACTGCAATAAATTAGGGACGAACGATTCACCGTTTCCCATATTGAAAAAAATTCTAGATGACACATCTGACAATGGGACCAATCCATAAGAACAGATCTATGCAGTCTAGTTCTATGCTTTGTGCCATCATGGCTTATTGGTCAACATATTCAGATTTCACTTCCTGAACCATTGGAAAGGTTTGTTGCAGTTTATTTTTATGTTTTGTCAGTTGATTTGTTTGCACTGGCTGTTTTATATTTCTAAACGTTTGATCGAGCTTGTGAAGTTATTGGTCTATTTGACTGGTACAGAGTTAGCAAATATATTTGTAGTTAAGTGATTTATGTAAATTCAGTACTGTTTTAATGTATTGGCTGATAATGAACCTCAAATATCAGTATCAGAAATGAAAAGAAGTGGATCGGTTCATCCCTACATATCCACTATTTTGGCAGTAAAGCACTTAAACAACCTTCATTTGACTTGTTAATAAACTAAAAGTGTATCAGTGTTTTCACTCCTGATGGTTTTAATGCGTTTACAATGAACTCCGGTTTGTTTATCTTAATCGCACTAAACTGGGACCAAACCAGAAAAACCAAAGTTGGTGTTTAATGGGCACCAACTTATTTTTCTGAATCACTGTTTGCTGTGATGGATTTGTAATGATATGAACAGCCTCTTTCAGTTTAATGGCTGTGTGCTAAGGCAGAAAAACTCATCACGATACAAGAGTTTCTTATCAGTCAATGTCAATAATTATTGATTAGGGGTTTTTGTTTGTTTTTCATATTTGAAGTATTGCCACGCTATTGGCAGTATTAATCTTATTCACAGTTTTTATTTTGAAGCATTTATGAGGAGAAAACCTTAAAGTGGTGCTGCGCCAGTTACTCAGCAGGTTGTTGCCAAGTAACCAAAGACTGAGTGAGTTGCTAGGTAACCAAAGAATGAGTGAGCTGCTAGGTAATCAAAGAATGAGTGAGTGAGTTGCTAGGTAACCAAAGAATGAGTGAGTTGCTAGGTAACCAAAGAATGAGTGAGTTGCTAGGTAACCAAAGAATGAGTGAGTGAGTTAGTTGATTCCATCAACCTTAGTTAGCTTGAAAAAAACAGTTGCGTGACTAAAGTCATTGCTTTGCCTACATCTCCCAGAATGCTGTGCAGTTCTGGATCGGAGTTCAGTGAACATTCTATCAGATGTTTGATATCGATCAGATTTGTTCACCCCACATTTTCTCTTTTTGCATTTTGAAGCTCTTCTTAGAACCTTCTCAAAGTAAAAATGTAAATTCTTGCCATTTTTCAATTTACCTTTAGTCCATAATTTAAAAAAAAAGGACCATGATTAAACACTTTAACTGAAACATTTATCTCTGCATTGAGTGGCAGCAACGCCCTGGTTGCTATAAATATGGATGAACCTGTTTACCAGCTGGGCCCAACACTCCCCTGGCTTAACATTGTTTTAGTCTGGCTTCAGTTTCAGATTGCAGCCTCCGCTACCAACGGGCTGCTCCAAAGGCGTTGCCAAACCTACAACCAGCTGGAACGGGTTCTTAAGCCAACAAAAAACACCCAAAAACCCGGTGAGTTTTGGACCCATTTGCTGTTCGGCTCTTTAGGGAGTTACACCAGTTTAACAAGCTGGGATTAGCTGGTTAAGTTGGTCAGAACATTTGACAAGTAGGCAGAGAGGTTGGGCGATTGGACGAATTTAATAGATCGCTGATTTTTTTATGAGTTACTCTCTTAATTACGGTAATAACAATGATTGATTGAAACCAAAAGACGCAGTTCATGGAAAAAACAACTAATGCCATTTCTAATGGCGCACACAAAGTCCTTCCAGCTGCAAGCAGAGCTTTTGTTTTCCCCAGAGCCTCAAAGTGCAGCAGCGGTTAATTTACTCAAACTTAGAACAGTTTCCTATGTTCAGAAAACATTTATTTAAATAATAACCGCAATGTTTTGGGTCTGTTTCAGTATGAAACAACATATTCAAAATTAAACAAACACTAAAATAAAAATGGTGTGCGCTTCTATAAAAGTAAAAAAATCTTAGTCGCAGTTTTAGGTTGTAGATCTGTCATAATAACGAATTTTAGGCACTAAATGAATATAATGGCATAATAATGCAAATCCACCTTCTAGAAGATCAATACACTTTAATTTCTAATGAACATTTAGCACTGGAATTGGAAGACATTTTAAATATTCAAAACAAACAAACACCTGAAATAAAATGGACAGTGAAGTCTTTGTAAACAAAATTATTCTTCTAAAAAGTGTCACGTTGAGACCGAAACAACAGACTGTCTTTGGTAGAAAAAGAGAAAAACAATCAATTTATCAATTGATTGATTTATTGCAACAGATTTAAGAGTCAGTTGAGGTGGATCAGGCATCTGATCAGGGCACCCCTGGATATTTTCTGAAGACCCAGAGGTACTACATATCCCATCTGTTTTCAACAATCTTTAAATATTTCAAACTAATAATTTTCCTTTATTTTAAAGGCGCAGAATCATTTATTTCCCAGCCACAGAGAGTCATTTTATAGCACAATCAGTAGTTATAAAAATGCTGTATATGTCAAATATGACTTAAAGGAACTTTGGCTTCACAATTCGCCACCATAAAAATGGGACTCTGTCTCTTTAAGAAGCTCCTGCTCATCACTGGACTGAGAAATAGGCAGATGTTGGTAAATCAATTGATGGTATGATGAATTAAAGCGAGCTGAAAAACTTCTGTTTGCAGGATTTTCTGCTTCTACAAAACAACTGGATGACAAAAGTCTTTAGTTTGGTGTTTTGGTCTCAACCAGCCCAGTTTTGTTAATTATAGAGACTTTAAAATTAAATTTCTTCGTTGTTTTTGTTTTGTTTGTTTGTTTATTTTGGATATTTAAAATGTCTTCCTGTTCCAGTGTTAAATGTTCATCAGAATTTAAAGTTTATTTCTTGCATTATTATTATTATTCCATAACCATTATAATAATTGGAAATAGTGACAGTTTCAACACAAAAATATATTTCTTTTATAAAAGTTGTATTCTGCAGGTTTAACATAGTTTAACCAGCTTTTACTGTAGGAATTACATACACTGATTCTGAAAGTGTTCAATTTATTTTCACACCTTTTTCCATCTATACAAACTTCAGTGATGTGTTTAATTGGACCGATTAGGTAATTTATCATATTAATCTTTCTAATTTTGTGAATTAGGGTAGCATCTACTTTTATTTTAGTTCTATTGATTATTCTAAAAATGTATTGAACCACTTAAATCTTTTTTATATATTAGAAATGCTTTTAAAGTATTAATTTTTTTAAATAAGAAAATAAACATTTTATTGCCTAAAGTGCAACAACATAGCACTCCTTTAGTGAATGCTTAATGATTTTTAGCAGAAGATGCATCTGCAGCTAAAGAAATCCTTCTAAAATCAACAGATTTGCCTGAATTTGCCAGATTAGATAATTTATCGGCCAGTAAAATTTGACCTAGGTTCACCCAGGTGTATTAAAAACCCAAATGGTTAGATTTAAGGATTTCTTTATAAAGAAAACAGCAAAGCATCACTCCATGTTTGCTTTTGAGGGAATAACATCATAACATTTCTGTAAAATCCTCCGGAAGTAGAATGGGTGTGTGTATTTTTGTGTTGAATCATGCAGCCTCCACATTCCCGCCCATTAAAATAGACAAAGCTTTACACCAGGAGTGTCCAACTCCTGTTCTTATTGGTCTGTTTGCAGCAGGTTTCGCTCCCGTTTCAATATTTATGACTCAAACAGTTGGATAACGTCCTCAGCATGTCGTCTCGTCCTGCATGTGTCTGTTTATGAATCATGAATAAGGTGTGTCGAACCTAAAAACTCAAATGTTTTTTCCTCGCCTGCTCACCTAGTTTTGGGAAGACAATGAGGTATTCTGCGTTGCACTGCGGACAGGCGACCCTCGCCGTGCTGTTGCCTCGCTGTTTCTCGTCCACCCAGCGCTGCAGGCAGGCCTGGTGGACCCACTTTGTTGAACCCCGGCACCGACACGGCCGCACCCACTCCGCCGTGCGGTCATCCTCATCTGTGGCGAAGCACACCCAGCAGCTCCTGAGGCGACAAGCGCACGTTTACAGCACAGCTGAATCGATTAATCGCGAATAATCAATTTATTTGAATAATCTTCAACTAATCGACCAGTATTTAAGTCAAAATGTCACATAAAATATGTAAATTTTTAAGTTAAAATGAGAAAAAAAAAACATTTGTCTGTAAAAATGTCCTAACCAGAACTCCTCAAGTAGCAGCTTTAGCTTTACTTAGTTCAAATTATGCTATAAAAGTACACGATTAATCGATTTGTTTGAATATCGTCAACTCATTTAGTAATCAATTAATCATTAACTGGAGTGTAAAGACTCAAAAAAGGCATTTTGTTTAAAGAATCTTAACCAGAATTGTTACAAAAATACATACATTTATAAGATATAAGCTAACATTTCGTCAGGTGATATAAACGATACGAACCAGAAGTATCAATAAATAAATATAAACACACCATGCTGGGCTGATTTAATCTGACTCAGGCAGTTTTTGCTACACTGTGTTTCATAACTGATTATGCATTTTTAAATGTAAAATTATCATCATTAAGAGAAAAGTTAAGTTGATTTAATAATTTGTTGTATTATAACAAAAACCTGCTATATTCTATTTCAGAAATTCTTGCTAAATGTATTTATTGCCCCACATATATGAACTTTACAGAACAAAATGGGTTCATTCACATCCAGTT
The DNA here is from genome assembly GCA_903067055.1 of Poeciliopsis paucimaculata. NCBI lineage: Eukaryota > Metazoa > Chordata > Actinopteri > Cyprinodontiformes > Poeciliidae > Poeciliopsis > Poeciliopsis paucimaculata. The sequence continues at coordinate 110,934 of CAEGAD010000408.1, forward strand.
ACATCTAATGAAACTGGATTTCATTAGATTCAAACCTAACTACAAGCAGACAAGTAATAAAGGTAGATTTAGCTGGTAATAAGACAACACTTTGTCAAAAACCATCCAAGAAAATCAGACGATTGGTTTTCCTTTAACAGCCAAACTGAGAGGCGTAAATTAGATGATTATTGTCCAATATGTCTATGGGATGAGCTCAGATTACTGCGCAGAGACAAATACTGATGAAGGTTGAAGAAGGGAGGCTAAAAACGGTTTTAGACGAATGTCCTGACAACCGAACCAAACCAACTGCTATTGATTCAAAAAGCATTCTTCCTGTAACCCAGTCGCAGAGAACGACGTTAGAAACGGCCTTGAAATGCAATCCTCTAAAACGGGTCGTCGATATTCATCTTATAAAATCTAAACATTAAAACGGGTTTGCTCTTCAAACACGACATCCAAACGACGCGTTTTTACAGTCAACCAGAACCAATTTATTGAGTTCTATTAAATGTTCAAAATAAAGATGGAAACAATTATTTGACTAACGATTGTCGATTAATGGTTTATTAGATTAAAATGATTTCCAGTCAACTATATCGACCTTCCTTTGATGTTGTCATTTGGCTGCCATCCATCAGAGGGCGCCACTGCTCATCCTGAAGTGGAGCCAGTTGATTCAGAAATAAAGATGGCGGAGAGATCCCAGAATCGGAGACACAAACAGAACGGTCTGGGAAGCAAAACTCTTTTTATGCAGTTTTGTTTTGAAATATAAACACTCAACAAGCTCATTAAAGTTTCACCAATTTTTGGTTTTTTAATATCCAGCATATTATGGAAAACTTTTATTTTAATGGAAAGACAATAAAAACTGACTCTTTTTTTCCTTTTTTAAAATAATAATGTTTCTTTTTTCCTAATTGGAATAATAAACTGAACTTGAATGCAATTTTTGATAACCAAGATTAATTGGCAATAAATGAATGACTTGATAAAGTAATTAATGTATCAAATATGGGATTCAGGCATTTAAAATTGACCTTACCTTTTTGATTTCTTTATATTACCAACAGTGTAACAGCAATAAGAAAAGTAATGATATATAAAAAGGAAACAAAATGGAAAATGAAATATCGAAAATGTTAAATGAATACTGTCAAAAATAATAAATATTCATTAATGTTACACTGTATAATCAAATAAACTGGAAATATTTAATTATTTGGTACATTAATTGCTTTATCAAGTCATTTATTTATTTCTATATTTATTCACAATTTTGACAGGGTTTACTCTCCATACAAAAATACTTGGCTATAGTCACATAAGCTATTTGGTGGATATTATAAGCTAAGCGAGTAGATTTTAAGCGATTGTTTTTCTTAGTATTACTCCTTTTCACTCAAAACTTGTGTTTAAACCATAAAACAAAATAAACAAATAAATAAATGTCATTACCTTGACAGTCCTAAAAACAAAGACAAACTAAATGTGGAGGACAAAAAGTAACAAATTTGGTTTAAATTTGATATAAAAAATTTTTTTTAAATGGTGGATTGAAATATTTTCCTCAGACCTATTTGTGAAACGCTGCACTGCGAAGGAAGCTGGTTGCCTGTGGCCGGTTCTGATAAGAACCTTTGGCCTTATGTTTGTCAGCGATAGAGGCTTGGTACATGACCGTAGCAGCAACCGGACCTGGCATACATCTCACAGCTATCTGCTCCACAAACAGCGTCAGGGTTACACACAGCAGCACGTAGCTGGGGCACATTTCACAAAACCCGCATGCCTGTCCTTTCTTTGGGAAATGGTCTCAAAGTTCAGAGATCAATATTGACAGAAAATGCAGTGTCAAACGCTTCCCTGTACACACGCACGCACGCACACACACACACACACACACACACACACACACACGCACACACACGCACACGCGCACACACACACACACACACACACACACACACACACACCCCCACACACACACACACACACACACACACACACACACACACACACACACTGCAGATGTTATCAGCTGCTGGTCTTTGTTTTGGAGGAAGCAGCACTGAAATGTTGCAGCATCTCCTCACCTCCACATAAACTCTCTTCACCTGATTAGCTGTCCTAAATGTTCATATTTATACTGATAAAATAAGTTAAAATGTTCTACAATAGGATATGATAAACTATTTTATCTCACTGACACAGACTGCATGTGTTGTAGATCTTGACCCTAATCCAAAACAAGCTAACTGTAACATATAGACACTGGAGAGCAAAAAGACGATTCTATCACTTCGTACAACAATTTCATTAACAAAATGAAACCTGGAGATGTAGGTTTTATTAATTTGGTGCAGTGCACCACAGAACAGTAAAAAAATAATGCAGAAAAATTGCTGACCAACCCACTCGTATTCTTTTTTTCCCCCTCGCTCTCTGTGTCGGCTACGCACAGAACCGTTGCCATGGCAACTGACTGATGCTCCACTAGCGCATCAGGATTCAACCCCAAAAAAACACTAAAACATTTCCCACACGAAGAACAGAACATTCAGTCCGTTACAGTTTTATGTTTATTTTAACATTATTAATAAGTGATTGTGTTGCAGTAGATTAGCTGCCGCTATGAGCTAAGCTAACACAACAGCGGTAGATTAGCCAACTGTAATATCTGCTGTACTGATGATCAGAGTTGCCATTTAGTTTGCCGTTTTTTATTTTGTAACTAAACTGAGCACACCGCATTCCACAGCACATTTACATGTTAAGATTTTCAAAGTCAAGCTAGCATAGCTGAACTACTTCCTTCAAAATGACATTATCGTTTATCACAATAATTTCTAGGAAAATTTGTTATTGTGACAGGTCTACACCTGAATGCATTACATTTTTTCCCAAAGAGCTAGACTTTCTTGTGTTTCCATCTTTGGTAAGAAAACCTTAACCCATAATCTGGAGCCAGTGTGAAGAATTTAAAACAGAGAAGAAAAAAAAAAACCTTTAATAGATTGTGCAAGTAGTCACAGTGTGAAAAGCTTTGGGGTGTGAAAAATGTGATTTCTCTACTGTAGGTTTGTAAATAGAGAGGACATTACATTAATTTTCTCCAATTCAATGCACCAGCGCTAAAAATGCTACATACTTTTGGTTTTTCCAAGACAATGTTTCAATTCTGCTGCCAGGAACCAAATATTAACAATTTACAAGAAAGTACAGCTCCTTTCAGATACTTTGGCAATACAATAAATCCAAAAAAGGATCATGGTTCTCAAAATGTAAAACTTTCTTAGGCCAAATTTTCTCACTTAGGGACAGTAAAGGATATTACCATTCGCTTCAAAAATTTTTAAAATAAATTTAAGGTCATAACATTGGACAGGTGTAACCGCTGAATATGAGAAATTGGATGCAGTTATGAGACAGTTTTACTTTCTAAATGCAGACTTTCTCTTCTGCTCCACCTCCATGTTTGCTGTTTTTTGATGCAAGATATGTACGAACTTAACCTCAACGTCTCTTCCTGTTTAAAAGAAAATGCTTTCAGGAAGTCCATACTTCAAATAAATACCCCAGTACATTTTTACTAAATTTCATAAATCTTGCGGCCTGATTTCCTGCTATGTTGCTATAAATGAATTTGACTCTGCAGGCTTTCAGTCAGTCATAACATTAACTACTGTGTGCAATAACCTTAAAAAAACAGCCTTTAATTGACCAGCTTGGGTTGCAGTTTTGAGAAATATTAATATTAATATTGTAAGCATACCTATAGTGTCATTTATTCTGCATTTTACTTTGGCAGCATAATAAGAGCTTTTTGTTTAAGTGTTGGACCAACAAAAACATGTTTGATTTAACTGAAGATTGGATAAATTAATCAAACTATCTTCTAGTTAAAGTATCCAAGCCAATGTGTTTGAAAAATTAACACATTTAGTACATGAGTACATCCTTAATTACCCAAGTTTCTATGAAAAATAAAGTTCATTTCAAGATATAAATATTCATGTTTATAATGCAGAAAAATAAAATCTATATGATGAAAATATCACATTTTGTAATGAACGTGACCTTTCAGGTGAATAAGGAACCCAATAAGAGTAAATTAACTGACATTTATTCTTCCAGTACAGTCATTAAACAGTGTTTGGCAATTTAAAGTATTGGAAGTCCAGCAACATTTTTGTGATAATTGGATCACAGCTTTTAACACAGTGCAAGCCTAGCATCTAATAATGAGATAGAGGTCTTCATTTTTAACCCAAACGCATTTTATTTGTAACATTTAAAAGTTAATTCAAACTTTAAACAGTTTACTAACATGTCTAGAGTAGGGATGATATATTCTGTAGTACCACAGTAACACAAAATACAAGCTATAAAAACTATTAATTACTATTTTTAGTTAATTGTCTATGGCTAAGACTGCTGCCCCTATGATTGGGGCAGCAATTATAGCCCCACAAAAACAAATACCACTCTTGAAAAACATTCACATTTGTAATATGCCTTTTAAGGCATATTATAGTTACACTAAGAAGTGTGGTTTGTACGACTAGAATGCACATAGTAACAATACTTAATGATATTTTCAAATTTATTGAAACACGTTTATTTAACAAATAGTGAAGATATGATAAAATAATAATTCGGACTGCTTTAGAGGTTTTTAACCATCACTAATTGGAATTTATTGTGATAATCAAAATCTTATTACAAGAAATGTAGAGTATAAATGATGCATCATAGGATAAATAACCTCGAGTATAAGCTACTCTTTTGAAAAGGTTTCAGTTTGTGTTTATACATGTTACTTTTAAAGTAGAGCGGCCCGTTTTAAACCGACAGGTTCAGAATTAGGCATCCATATTGGATGCTTCTGCATAACGTCAGGTGTTTTGGGGCCATCGACCGCAGGTGGCATCAATCAGGTCATTGTCAGAAGCAGATAGCTAAGGACGTCCCTTACCAGAAACACTCCAAAAACATGTTAAAATACATCAAAAGGCTGTGCAAAAGCTACATTTCTGACTTAAGTGAACAGATTCTCAAATATCTAATGAATAGACCCTGTATTTTTGGCAAAAACGCTTTAATGTAAGTGAACTACGTAGCTGCCATTAGCTTATTTGCTAAAACTTCAGCTCACCTGTCCAAATTCTGCTGTGCGACCACCGGACCTGGTTCCGCCATTGTTGTTGAGCGATGCTGCCTTATTGAAAGCGAAGAATGAGGCGAAACGAAAATAATAATCAAAAAAGTCCCACACCTGATAATCTGCTGAATGGGGATTTAAAAAAACAAAATCACAAGCTAACAAATTAGCTAACTAGCCCCACAGAGGCCGTTTTGTTGACACGGTCCGTCGGCTGCAGACGTGCCACGTATTTGGAGTAAAACTACGCCCCGACGGCCATGGTTATCAAAATAGCATTTATCTCCTCTCGGTGGTTATTTAAAGAGAAAATGCACTTTAAATCTGATATGGCCTCGTTTCCTCTGACCGTTTGACTCCATTGACTGGCCGTGGCTACGTCATCAAAACAAGGACCACACCGTCAGCGCAACTTCCGGTAAACATGGGAAATGTAGTTTTAAAACCTCTACACGTCAACTTTATTACATTATATTATATTATGTTATGTTATGTTATATTATATTGATAAAATAAGACAATTTTGCCGCCATGTAAGTTCAGTTGAATTCAAGAATACGTTTTTTTTTTTTTTTTTATCACCAAAGGGAAATCTAATGCTGTCGCAACTCATATTATCCAAATATTTTCAAAGGTATCCAGCAGTCAGTGTTGCAGTGAATCTGAAGAGGCTTCTGACTGAAGACTGACCTGGTTGACATCATCAGTTGTTGGTAAATAATGCTAAATTATCTAATTTGTTTTTGCTGCTCCTCTTTAAATCTTTTTAAAGTTTTCATTTCATTTCTGTTTCAGTCAAGGGTTTTCAGAAAATATAGAGGCAAATTGTCATATGCTTATAAGAGAGGTAACTTTATTTTATTGGTATAACTAATAGCTTGTTATTAGTTGTTTTTAGATAACTGTACAACTATCACTGTGTCACACCAATCATAGTCTAATAATTAATGGTCTTGAAAAAGATTCTCATTTGTAACAGGCTTCTTTAGGACACAAGTCACCAACTTAATTGGTATTTACTGAAGTTTTTATTCAGCAAACAGTGGATAAAATAATAAAACTATCAATCCCAACTGTCAGGGCAGTTTTAAATCTTGTTAATTAGAATTTATCATGGCAACAATAAATCAAAATTCTCACCATGATAAGAAATGTATCATATGATAAACGATACGATAAATAAATAGTGACGTTTACATGTGTGAATTATTTCACTTCATTTCCATTTATTTATTTATTTATGACAGGTTTTTAAAAACAAAAATAGTAATAATGGCCAATTATATTTAACAACCGGACATACAGCATCAGAATAACTACTAATAACTTCCAAAGTACATCTTAGAAATTCTTCTTAATCTGTGTTATATAACAACAAATAAAATAAAATAAAGCATATGCTTTTATTCATGCAATAAAGCTTTATCTCGCAGAGTTGGGTTGTAACAAGTTACATTTACTTGAGTAACTTTTTTTTATTTAAATGTACTTTTAGGTGTACTTTTACTGCACTGTACTTTCTACGTTTACCCTAAGTAATTTTATTATGAAGTATCTCTACTCTTACTTTAGCAAAATGTCTGTACTTTTTACCCAGTGAATAAAAAAACAAGTTAAAGTTTCATAAGATTTTTGTTTTGAAAGAAACTAATTTGAAAGAAAAATCTTTTGCCTAATTTTATTTTTTGTTTCTTATACAAATGATTGTTAATTCCCACTTAACATTTTATTTTGCTTCATCTGATTATGTAAGTTTTAATTGATCATTTGATCAGTTATTCCGTACTTAAATAGACTTTTTCTTATTTGAGTACTTGGACGGCTTCGTCTTACTTTTATTTAAGCAAAAATATGTTGAAGTAGTGCTACTCTTACTGGATTAGAACCTCTGCTGCTTGTTGTAAACTGTTTCCAATGGTTTGTTTGGTAGTTTGGAAGCAGCTACGGGTGACGAGCTACCGCACCGAGATAAAACTCCAACTCCCACAAGCCCTTTCGGCCATCACCCATGCGCCGCAGTCAATCAGCTGTTGAGGCAACTGCTGACCAGCTCGGTACAAGCGTAGCTCGTTTGTCAAATCCCAACCCAGGCGAGGCAAACAGAAATATCTGTTCAGAGTCTGAAAAAGGTGAACGATAAAAGGTAATGATTCATTCCGCTTCGCTTCGAGCAGAGGCGCAACGTGTGTGCATGTTGTTCTGCCGTGTGCAGTGGGACACATATGGATCTACAGAGCCGATGTTCGTGGGGAAGTGAGCTTCATGACATGCACATATATCTATATATAGATATAGATAGATAGATATACACACCGGGATGACAGAAACCAGGGGTCGGGTTGGTGGTCAGGGTGTTTTATGCGGATCCGTGGACTGAGCCACTGTGGGTTGCTGCAGATTGTGGTTCTTTCATGACCTTGGAAGCGGTTCTGTTGGAGGAAAAAACACGGATTATAACCGGTGGGGCGTGAGGATCTCATACTACTGCGATTATATTTAAAGTCCGACTCATATCAGTGGTTATCATGCAGAATGACGAGTCTGTGTCACGCCAGCTTTATAGTGTTATTATTGTTTATTATTATTATTATTATTATTCAGAGGCCACAGCTTGGCTCTGCTGTATATTTATATGCATATTTTTAACCTCTGATAAAACCATCAGCATTTCCCTTTCATGTTTAGCAATAACCAAACGCTTTCTATTCATTTTTCAGTTAATTTCTAAAGAACATTGGTTTTTCTGCAATGTGTTGCCAAGACAACCAAACAATTTCCAATATTTGTGCATTGTTCGCTTTAAAATGCGACGTAGAAATATTATGCAAAAGCCAATGCGGACTTCTGCTTTTAAAAAAAAAAAAATATATA